>JAJMCC010000005.1:0-272668 GCA_030584945.1 Starmerella roubikii | reverse complement strand
CTTCTCCCTGATGCCATAATGCCTCCCACCCAACTCTACATATCTATATACTCGATTTACCGGGAGAGGAGGCTGCTCCCCGACCGCCCGATAATGCCTCCCACCCTCGGGACTGAACCCGAGGACATTCAACCTGAGCCTCAACCTGCTCGCTCGAGTGCACACCTCGAGTTCGCAGAATGGAGACCCCCATTCTATATAATTGGCAAGCTTGCGCTGGGTGTTTGGCGTTGGGTGCTGTTTGTGGGTGTACTTTCTTGGTAGTTGGGTGTCTTTTTTGTTTTTGGTTTGTTTGTGTTGGTGGTGAAAATTGGTGATGACCGAAGATAAATCTCCGGTGAAGTGCTATCTCGGGGGGTTGTCGTTTATATGCTGTCAGAATAAGATTTCGATGTTAGGCTTTTTTGATGAACCGTTAGACTTTTTCCGCTGAGAAAACCACCTTTCGAGGGTAGTGCAAACTCTGAAAACGAATCAGTCGTTGGTCGCTACACGCAGTGATGATACGCGTGTCTGCAGAAGGACGGCAGTCTGCCGAAGGATGGTAGTATGCAAACAAAATGTACTTACATCGAATTTAGTTAAATAAGGCACTTCTCCGTGTGTTTTTGGCGCTATTTCCTGCCAGAATTGTATGCTCTCACTACTCTCTGCGATCCTTCGTCAAAGGCAGAGAAAGCGAAATCCTCTGTTTGCAGGTGCGCGACTGTCTGGCTTGTACATGCGATGCCAGTCCAAGCAAATCTCGTCAAACGACATGTCCCAGGAAAATGGGCCAGAACACAGCAGAGCGTACTTCTGTAGTGTATCACGCACCGTTGATTGCACGCTCACGCCACACACACTCTCGACGTCTACCTAAGAAAGGCCTCCATGTCGTCCCAGTACCCCTGCTGCACGATCGTGTCATTGTGCATGCCGCGCGGGTACAGATTGTACGACTTCCTTGTCGACGAGCATTTCTCGTAGAGCTCGCGGAACATCGCCGGCGGAATGAGCTCGTCCCTTCCGCCGGCCATGAACATCATCGGCAGCTCGCGGTCGATCTTGCCGATGAGCTTCTCCGACTCCCAGCGCTCCGTAATGAGCCCCGTCAAACGCTTGAAAATGGGCAGCACGCTCGGCACTAACTTCGGAATCGACGTGAACGTGTTCTCGAGAATCACGCCGGCAATCGCGTATTTCTTTCCCGCGTTCGACGCGACGTACACGCCAACGGCTCCGCCAAGACTGCGGCCGTAGACATACAGCTGCGTGTCTCCGAGCTGCGAGTGGTCTTTAATGAAATTGATCGTCCTGTCCACATCTATTTTCAGGCCCTTCTCGCTCGCGCGGCCCGTGCTGCGGCCGTACCCGCGGTAGCTCAGCATGACGACGTTGTGGCCGAGCTTGTGCACGAGCTGCGCAGCCGGCAGCGCGTCGCCCATATTTCCCGCATTCGGGCCCAAGAAAAGCACGGTCTTTTTCGCATTAAGCGCAGGAATGACGTAGATGTGGATGAACTCGCCGTCCGGCGTCAGCAGCTTCACGTCCTCGAACTGCATGTCGTACTCGTCGGGGGCAGCGACGTTGGCGCGGCTGCCCTCTGGGAAATGCGAGGCGTATATGAGGTAGAATTGGAGCTTGTAGGCGGCCACATAGAGGGAGCCTACCAGCAGGCCGCCTAGGATCAAGTAGTTCATAGAATGGTTAGGGGGAAAGGCGCGGCTCTCTAGTTGGTTCGAGTATGCGGCCCACGCGAGCTACATTACCATAATTCTTGCATATATAAAAATCTGCAACTGGAGTTTAAAAAAAATTGAATCTACTTACTGTCTCTTAGGATCGTGAAATTTCGCCAGGGTAGGGCCCATACACGAAAATAATGGCAGAAGAAGTCGACGTTTCCAAGCTGAAACTCTCCGCTGACGACGACAAACCCGAGGCAAGCACGCCTAAAGTAGAGCCCAAAGACGATTCTGCGAAGGCCGAAGAAAAAGTTGCCGAGAAGGGCTCCGTAGAGACGCCCAGTAAGGCCGAAGAGCCTGCGGCGGCCGAGGCGAAGGAGCGGGCGAAGGACGAAGAAAACGGGCTCGTCCAGAACGACTTTGACGTCGAGGTCACGCTGGCCGACAAGCAGGCGGACCCGAACTCGCCGCTGTACTCCGTGAAGACCTTCCAGGAGCTCGGGCTGTCGCCCGAGCTGTTGAAGGGGCTCACGATGATGCGGTTCACAAAGCCGTCGAAGATCCAGGAGCGCGCGCTGCCGCTCCTGCTCGCGAACCCGAAAAAGAACATCATCGCGCAGTCGCAGAGCGGCACGGGCAAAACGGCGGCGTTCGTGCTCGACATGCTGCAGCGCATTGTGCCGACCGTCGAGACGCCGCAGTGCATCTGCTTGTGCCCGTCGCGCGAGCTCGCGCGCCAGAACCTCGAGGTCGTCAAAAAAATGGGCGAGTACATGCCGAACCTGAAGGCCGAGCTCGCGGTGCCGGGCACTTTTGAGGACAAGAAGAGCCCCGTCATTGCCCAGGTGCTCGTCGGCACGCCGGGCCGCATTGAGGACCTGATCAGGCGCCGCCGCGTCGACCTCAGCAAGATGCAGGTGCTTGTTCTGGACGAGGCCGACAACATGCTCGAGACGGGCGGGATGGGTCCCGTGTCGATGCGCGTGCACCGTGCCGTGCCGGAGTCGACGCAGATGGTTCTGTTTTCGGCGACATTCCCGGACGAGGTCGTGGGCTTCGCGAAAAAGTTCGCGCCCGATGCGAACGAGCTGCGGCTGAAGCATGCCGACTTGAACGTCAGCTCGATCAAGCAGCTCTACATGGACTGCGACAGCGATGAGGACAAGTTCCAGGCGCTGCAGCACCTCTACGGCCTGCTGACCATCGGCTCGTCGATCATCTTTGTGGCGCGCAAAGATACGGCCGAGCAGCTCGCGCGCAGAATGAACAGCGTCGGCCACCAGGTCAGCCTACTGCACGGCGGCCAGCAAGGCGAGGAGCGCGACAGCCGCATCGACGACTTCCGCAAGGGCAACACGAAGGTTCTCATCACGACCAACGTGCTTGCGCGCGGCATCGACGTCCCCACCGTGTCGATGGTCGTGAACTACGACCTGCCCGTCGACGCCGACGGCAGGGCCGACCCGTCGACGTACTTGCACCGCATCGGCCGCACGGGCCGGTTCGGGCACATCGGGGTCGCTGTCAACTTCGTGCACACGAAGGAAAGCTTCCAAGTGCTCCAGGATATCCACGACTACTTCGGCTCGAGCATGGTGCTCACGAAGCTCGACACTAGCGACTGGGAGCAGGCGGAGAAGTTTATAAAGAAGAACATACGTAGATAAATTATGTATTCTGCGTTAATTTGGCACGGTTTTTATGGCACTGTACTACAAAGTCGCGACTCGTCACAGCGACTCGTCATAGCACCCCGTCATCGCGACTCGCCGATCATTTTATCGAGCGCGGCCTCTTTCGCAAACCACTCGTTCGCAAGCTGCTTCTCGAGCACGGCGAGCGTCGCCGTCAGCTTCGCCTTGGCCGAGGTCGCCCAGTCCAGAACCTCCTGCAGCTGTTCGGCGCTGAAATTATCGAGATCAAGCTCACGCCGGTTGTCGTTGAACCGCGCGACGTCCTCTTCAGTGCGCTCGGCCAGACCTGGATTTACAGGCTTTAGCTCGGGTAGCTCCGTGAGGTCCATAATTAGGAGCCGTAGTACCCTACCGTGAAGATGCACTGCTAAGAGAACAGGCTGTCGCTGAGCTCGGTCATTTCAAATAGAATGCAGATTAGTCGGTTATATTATATACTCAATTATACATGCACAATTATACATGCACAATTATACATGCACACTTATACATGCACTTATACATGCACACTTGCACAGTCAATTACTTCATCTCGGCCAACCGCACTTTCACAGCGTTCGCGTGGCCCTGGAGTCCCTCGCGCTCGGCAAGCACGACCGTCGCATTACCGATCCCTCTGAGTCCCTGCTCGCTGACCTCCTGGCTTGTGATGTACTTCAAGTACGTGTCCGTGTTCACACCGGAGTACTGGTTTGCGTACCCGTAGGTCGGCAGCGTGTGGTTCGTGCCAGACGTGTAGTCTCCGCACGACTCGGGCGACAGCGCGCCAACAAACACAGACCCGGCGTTGTTCACGAGCGGCACGTACTTGCTCGCGTTCTCGAGCTGCAGAATGAGGTGCTCCGGAGCGTACTGATTCGAGAGCGCCATGGCGCGCGGAATGTCCGGCACGTTGATGACCGACGAGTGCGCGATGCTCTTGCGCACGACCTCGCAGCGGGGCAGGGCGCGCGCCTGGCGGTCGAGCTCCGCCTGCATCTCGCCGAGGTCCGTCTCGTCCCAGTCCACGGAGATGAGCACGACCTGCGAGTCCGCGCCGTGCTCGGCCTGCGACAGAAGATCGCTCACAACAAACCGCTTGTTCGCCTTCTTGTCCGCAACCACAAGCACTTCGCTCGGGCCGGCGGGCATGTCGATGCTGACCTGGGCATTCACGTCCGTCGAGCAGATCATCTTCGCTGCCGTCACGAACTGGTTACCGGGCCCGAGAATCTTGTCGACCTTCGTCACGGACTGCGTGCCGTAGGCCATAGCCGCCACGGCCTGCGCGCCGCCGGCGAGCACGATCTGCGACGCGCCGATCTTGTGGGCGACGTAGGCGACCTCGGGGCTCGGCGTGCCATCGGCGCGCGGCGGCGTCGCCATGACGATCTCCTTGCAGCCCGCGACCTTCGCCGGCACTCCCAAGTGGATGGCGGTGGACGGGAGGATGGCCGTGCCGCCGGGCACGTACAAACCAACCTTCGCAATCGGCCTTGAGAACCGCGAGCAAACCACGCCAGGCACCGTCTCGACGGACAGCGGCTTCTGCAGCTGCGCCGAGTGGAACTTCGCGATGTTGTCGCAGGCGAGGTCGATGCTCTCCTTGAGCGCCGGCTCGAGCGCGATCAGCTCTTCGGGGAACGGCGCCGTGAGCACAGGGCTCGCGAGTTTCGCACGCTCGAACTTCTCTGTGAACTCGAGCAGGGCCTTGTCGCCCTCCGTGCGGACCTTGTCCACAATCGGGCGCGCCAGCTCGAACGCATTCGAGCTCTGGGCCGGGCGGCGCAGCGCGGCCGCGATCTTGTCTTCGCTCAGATTATCGACGACCTGCATGTGGATCGGCAGGTCTGAAGCCTTCTCTTCGGCCTTCTCTTCCGGCTTCGGGGCCTCTGCGGTCTTCGGCAGGTATTTCGGCTTCGCATCACCACGTCTGCGAGTGATTTTGCCGCTCTTGCGATCGAGATCCGCCTCGACATCGAGGAAGCTGAGGCCGTGCTTCGCGAGCTTCACGCTCACGAAGTACAGCAGGTCGGCGGCCTCCCAAGCCACGTCCTCGAGAGACTGCGCCTCGCACAGCTCGTCGGCCTCCTCGCGGATCTTCGCCTCGAGCAGACCCTTTTCGGTCACGAGCCGCTGCGTGTACGAGCCCTCGGGAGCCTCGGAAATCCGCGAGGCGACGGTAGCCTCGAGCTTCGGCAGCCCGCGGCGCTGGCCGAGCCCGAAGCACGACCAGGTGTTGTTGTGGCAGAACCCGGGCTCGGTTTGGTCGACCACAAACTCGACGGCGTCGCTGTCGCAGTCGGCAGAGATCTTCAGGAGCTTCTGGGTCGCTCCCGAGCTCTGACCCTTGTACCAGAGGCCGCGCTTGCGGCTCTGGTAGACGCCCGTGCCCGTCTTCACCGCCTCGGCAATCGACTCGGGCGACGAGTAGCACACGCCAAGAAGCTCGTGGCGCGGCGTCGTGACGACCGTTGTGTAGAGGCCGTCCTGGCGGTCGGTGCTCAGCTCGCTCGTGAACTTCGTGACGAGGTCGTTGATGCTCGTTGCTACGTAGAACACGGGCACGAGCTTCTTGAGCGTGTCCAATTCCGCATTCGCTACACTGCGGAGCTCGCGCAATTCGCTCGCGTTCGTCGTGGCCACTGCGACACCGGATTGCAGCTGCTGCTTGAAGTCGCCGTCAACAACGACGAGCCGCTCGGCAGGGATGCCCGCCGCGACCAAATTGCCGGCTAACGCCGAGGACACAAGAAGAGCCTGCGCACCGGCATTCAACAAAGATGTGGCGTCGTCTGGCGAAACTTCCTTCCCCTCAATGAAAATATTCGAACTGCTGTATTTCTGCACTGCCGCACTCACTTTGTCAACCGAATCGCTAAGCGTATATAAAAGGCCGCCCAAGGGCGTGCCTTCTTTCAAAGCGTCCAGAGTGCCTACTCTCAACAGCCAAGCCATCAGAATTTTTTGCAACTTTTTTCTCGCTGAAATTTCAAGTACAGATCTGAGGTTGTGAGTCACTGCTTTACGATTAGCGAATGGCCCGTACCCAATTGGATGCAGGCCATATTCGAGACTGAGTTTTAAATCTGATATTATTTTCGTAGTTTGTAGTGGTGGATTCAGTGAAAGGTAGAGTTATGGCTAGCGTCGAGATGAAGTAGCTAGAAGGTGCAGATATTTCCGGACCCCGAAAACGGTTGCTCGCCCTTACGAACTTTAGGATCAAGCACACACGAAGCACTAACTCCCAAACAGTCTAAACGAAATCTACTATCGGCGATTGCTTGCGACACGAGCACGAGCTCATATCATATTGAACAACACACACACGTGACACTGTTGCGATTCCCCACAATGACACCGGCCGATACCGCGTTTCTAACGGCCATAGCCACGATCAAATCCCTGAGCAAGGGCCCCAATGCGCTCCAGAAGCCCTCGCCGGAGCGCAAGGTCCAGCTGTACGGTTTATACAAGCAGTCCACGGAGGGCAATGTCGAGGGAATAATGCCGCGTCCTGAGGGGAATGACCCGCAGAGCGTCGCGAACCAGCATAAATGGGACTCGTGGAAGTCGCGCGAGGGGCTCTCCAAACAGGAGGCGAAAATCATGTACGTCGAGTACCTCCTAGACACGATGCGTGCGTCGACGGCGGATCACGGCAGCCCGCCGTGGCTCGAGCTCGAGGCCGCGCTCGCCCGGGCCAAGGACGCCGAGAAGCAGAAGCCGGCGCCGCAGCACCGGCGGAGGCTCTCAATGAACAGCGTGAACTCGGGATACAACCACTTTCTGCGCAACCCAATTGCCGGCGGGCGGAGCACGGCCGCCTTCTCGGAGTTTGGTCTCAGTGAAAAGGATCGCTCTGAGCTGCAAGCGGACAGAATCGTCGACCAATTGCAGTCGGCGTACCCGCCGGTCATCCCCGGCGCCATCTACCCGTCAGTAGACCTGCCCGCGCTGTCCTCGCAGTACCCGTCGCTGAGCGGCGTGCCGCAGGCCATTCCCGTGCCGAGCGGTGGTGCCGGCAACGGCGGTGGCATTGGCTGGCTCTGTGCACTTTTCGCGACTATTAGCGGCTGGACAAGCCGCACTTTGGAGAGCCTGCTCAAAATGTTCATCACAGATGCGGCGAAAGTCGTGGTTATTCTGCTCATCATCCGCATTGTCGCGTCGCGGCCGGATCTTCTACGCAAAGTGCCGATTTTGAGACGCACCGCGCACACGTTCGGGAAAATGCTCGTAGTGGTATTCAACGGATTCGACATCGAGCTCAAAATGAAGACGTCGTTGCGAAGATGAGATACCTAGATATAATGCCATACATGTTTGTAAATGTCTACAGAAACGACCCGACCCTGAAACCGCCATGGAGAAAAACGAAGCGCAGAGAAGAGCCGTGCGAGCGCGTTTGACGCAGCTCGAGAAGCTCATTAGTGACGAGATGACTTTCCTCACTACTGCGAGCTATAAGCTCCGGTATGCCGTAAACCGACAGGCTAAATTAGGTGGGCCAGCCCCTGCGTCCCCAGACTCCGGGTGACCTTGTCCGCGAAATTTGGACATCTCAATGCTGATAATAAGGGAATAAAGCGCGAGATATATTTTATGAGTAGTACTTAGTGGGAAATTTGCATTTATACCAGATTTAGGCATCAGTAGTCAAAAGTTCATTATATGGAGACTGTCGCAGTGTAGGTAACTCTAAGGTGCACTGTACACCCTAGAGTGGTACTTTTTGGTCACTCCTGCTGCTGTCATGAGCACTATTTCTAATATAGGCTGTGAAGCGTCCAAACACAGTTTGTGATACTGGTAGACTAACTTACTCACTCCTGTCTGTACATAGTGCCTTATATAGCCTTATGCACGTGATTACGGTGCTTCCTCTGGTGGCTCCTGGTATCCGACAGAGACATTGCAACTGAGTGATAGGTTCTTCGAATAAAATAGTGTCGAACCTGCCATGGAAGTTTTCTTCGATCAAATGCATCAAGTACACGGGAAGTACTTCGGAAATCAAGCCACTGCGCCCCAGAGGATTACAAATCGCCAGTGGTACATTATCTATATTTAGGATTGAACAGGTTTAAAAGGCTCAAACCCCTATATCGTGGCTTATCTCTACTTATACATCGCCATTTTCTTTGAAAAATGGAGGACATCGACGACGTCGCAGATTTTGGTGACACAGCGGGCGGTTCCTCAGACTCGTCTGAAGGCTCCCAGATAGCCGAGCTCGCTTCAAATGCTACGATTGCCGAGCTGAGATCTGAATTGCGAGTTGCATACCGTGAACAAATGGTCATGGAACACAACCTCTTAAATGCTAGAGAATCACTTCGAGTTGCTCAAGCATCACTCTACCAGTACTCGTGTGCAGGCGCCCTAACCGGCTTCATGGCTATCATGAAAACGAACATCAATTCTTGGTATATCATAATGGGTCCTCCATTAGTTTCGCACTTAAAGGACTTGAATAAGCTTCTCTCGGGGACCTCCACGAAGAAACTTCGGCTTATGATGAAGACCATTGTGAAGAATGTTAAGAGCGGGGAAAACGAGCAGTTAATCTCTTACAAACGGGGCGGGGCATGGCCAATTGGTGTAAAGAGACTTCCCTTTAAAGAACTGAGTAAGAGGAACCAAGTGGCACTAGTGGCCTGGTTGTACATCTGTCCTGACCACCCTTTACTCGACGTGACTCGATTTCATTTGCAGCAAGTTAAATTGCGGAACACTTTTAAAGTGCGCGTGCTGCATTGTGTCCAATCTATTCGAGAGGCGTTTGACCCAGAAAATTGGTGCTTGTCGGAGTGACGAATGCACTCTAGGATGTCCTGAGCATCATAGTGTGATCCTTTGATGTCACTCCTGCTGCTGCCATGAGCACTATTATGATAATATAGGCGGTGAAGCGTCCCACTGCAGTTGTGATATGATAGACTAACTTTTTTGCTCCTACTTCTACATAGAGCTTTATAGTTGTCACCACGTGACTACGAAGTTCCTCTAGTAACTCCAGGCATCTGCCATATTAGAAAAAACCAGTCTGAAAAATAGGGCGTGTGAGAATGACTAATAAACCTGTACACTGCACGAAGTGAAAAATTTCTTACTTCTATACGTAAGAAAAGGTAAGATCACCAACTCTTCAACTACCTGTAGTGCTCGCAAAGCAGCCAATAGCAAGAAAGACCGCTTAAAGCACTAAAAGACTTCATTAAGACTGTTAAGGATGGGTCGTCTCCACTCATATGGAAAGGGAATGTCTGCTTCGGCTCTGCCGTACTCGCGCAAGACACCGAGCTGGTTCAAGCTCAGCGTTGAGGAGGTTGAGGAGCAGATCATCAAGTACGCGCGCAAGGGCTTGACTCCCTCTGCGATTGGCGTTGTTCTCCGTGACTCGCACGGTGTGCCGCAGGTGAAGTTCGCCACGGGCAACAAGATCCTCCGCATTCTCAAATCGAACGGCCTTGCGCCCGAGATCCCGGAGGACCTTTACCACCTCATCAAGAAGGCTGTTAATATGCGCAAGCACCTCGAGCGCAACCGCAAGGACAAGGACACGAAGTTCCGTCTCATTCTTGTCGAGTCGCGTATCCACCGCTTGACGCGCTACTACCGCCAGGCCGGTGTTCTCCCGCCCACCTGGAAGTACGAGTCTGCGACTGCCTCCGCTCTCGTTAACTAAGGCATTTTAAGTTAAATAATATATTTTATTCACTAAAATCGTACGGTATGATTCCCTTGGGATTCGCGAGGTTCTTTGCGTGGTTTTTCGTGAAAGTTTTACGTGATAGTTTTTTGAGATGGTGGCATTTCGCGAGCTCGTGTCTCGAGGCTTGCGGCGCGACCGTGTTACAGACCGACGCATGAACTATGAATTTATGTACTAAGTCTTTGTCGAGGTTTCGTTGTTCGAGCCGATCTTACTAAGGCATGCCGACGGTACATTTCAGGCAAGGCACGCAGACGATTGTGCTTGCTGAGGAGCCGCAGACGACTGTTCCCGCGGTGATAGCCGAGCTTGCCGAGGTGCTGGTGTCATCGCAATTGGCCACGCAGGAGGAGGTCAGCGAGCTGCGGCTAGCTGTGCTCGACGGCAACAGCTGGAACGAGATCAGCCAATCCACTGCCGATCTAGAGACCTTAGCAGTTAATGATAAAAGCATTGTTGGATACACGTTCGGGAACGACGATTTCTCGTTTGAAAATTATGTTTGAGTTGCGTGCGTACTGCGCTGCTGGGGCTGCTGAGCGGTGGATGTACAGAGCATGAGAGCGTCTATGACATGGCTACAGCTCGCAGCTATATTTGGAGTGTCTCAACATGGGCTACAGCTCGCAGCTACACTTGAGCGTCTACAATACGGGCTACAGCTCGCAGCTACATTCAGAGCATCTACAATTCGCACCTGCAACTTGCGTCTACAATTCGCACCTGCAACTTGCGTCTACAATTCGCGCCCGCGACTTCCGTCTACAACTCGCGCCCGCGACTTGCGTCTACAGCTCGCAGCCACACTCGCAGCTCTCAGCTACAATCGCAGCTCCCAGCTACTCCCAGCTCTCAGCTACACATACTCTCAGCCACATTCTCAGCTACACTCGCAGCCACAACTCTTAGCGTTCAAACATACTGTTAGATTATTTACTCATCGTCCTCCGGAATCTCTCTCTTCTCCACGACCAGCGGCTTGCCCATCATGCGGAAGTACATATCCTTGACGTCGTCGGTCATCGACTCGAAGTGCGACGTCTCGTCGTAGCTCTTCGAGATGAACACCTGGTCCTTGACGCCGTCCTCGAGCGGCTCGTACACGTCGGAGATGCCCATGAGCGTGTCGATGCGCGGGCCCAGCAGCTTGAACGCGGGCTCGAGCTCGACGTGCGGGTTGTCCGTCTCGATGACCGTCGAGATGATGGCGACGTAGTAGCCCTTCGGGCAGACGCAGTGCGTCGACGAGATCATCGCGATGTAGATGTCGTGGCGCCGGCGGACCTGCCCCTGCGGAATGATGATCTGCGCCGAGTCGACGTCGCCCGTGTTCGGCAGCGGGTGGTCGAGCAGGCACATCGCGCGGATGACGCGGCGGCCCGTCTTGCGCACCTTGTCCGGGAAGTACGTCGGGTCGCCGATCACGAGCGGCGCCTCGGCAATCTCCTCGCCGCTGCGCACGCCGCGCACCTTGCCGGTCTCCTTGTCGTACACGATCTCGTCGATCGGCTTGTCGAGCATGTACGTGCCGCCGTAGACGGCCGAGAGCCGCGCGAACGCCTGCGGCAGCTCGCCGAGGCCGTACATCGGGTACAGGTACGGCGACTTGCCGTAGCGCTGCACGGAGTGCGCGTACAGCTTGACGCGCTCGATCGTCTCCTTCGCGGGCTGCCGGATGTAGTCCTCCGTCGGCCACAGCGCCATTGCGTGGCCGACGAACTCCTGCGTGCCGTAGTTCAGGCCGAACTTGTGGTAGACGTCCTTCATCGTGTGGCGGTCGAGGTCGAGGCCCTGCTGCGTCGTCGGGTCCGTGTCGTCGTACGTCGCGACAAACTTCAGAAACTTCTTCAGCCGCGTCTTCTCGAACCAGCCGACGAGCGACGTGTACAGCGCCTCGGACTCTGTGGCCGGGACCTTGTACACTTTGCCCTCGCAGAGCACGTAGGAGCCGCCGACCTGCTTGAACTGCAGGTTGCGCGTGACCTGCGTGTGCACGAGGATGTTCACGAGCTCGCCGCTCGCCATGAGGAACTTCGGGATCAGATCGATGTTCCAGTCGCGGTCGCGGCCCAGGTTCGAAGGCACTTCAACAGAGGGCCGGAACTTCTTGTACAGCTGCGACAGGGTCAGACTCGCGGACTCGCCACCGTAGTGGTCCTGGCGGTCGATGTGGAGAACTTTCTTGCCTTCCACGGAGAGCAGGCCGGAAAGAATGCACTCCGTGAGGCCGGTGCCGAGCACAATGACATCGTACTTCTCGTCCATTGCGGTGGGATGTCGTGGGATGGGTAACGCTTAGGTGAGCGAGGTCAGGAGCGAGGTCAGTGTCCGGCTGCACAGGTAAGGTCACGAGCGCGATAAGCACGCGTAGTGATCGCCAATTGTATGCAGGAGAGGACGAACCTCAGCCGGTTCACGCTGTATGAAACGCGCCGCGGGTTCTGGATCGTCGGCCACGCGCTCGGCAGCCCGCAGTACCGCGTGCTGCAGCTGATCCCGAGCCGCGAGTCGGGGAATCTGCAGTTCACAGTCACCGAACTCCAACAAAAGTTCACGCAATCGGAGTGCAGTGCGTGGGTGGCCGCGCAGAAACGCGCGGCCATCGACGAGGGCGACGAGTTCGTGCAGAAGGCGCCGCAGGCCTGGGGCCTGCTCGGTCTCGTGCGCTTCACGTCCTGCTACTACCTGTGCACGGTGACGAAATGCTCGGTCGTCGCGATGCTCGGCGGCAACCAGATCTTCCACATCGAGGAGACGAAACTGGTGCCGCTCGTGCACTCGTCGCAGTACGTCGTGCCGGACCGCCGCAGCGTCGAGGCGCGCCTCGCGTCGACGTTCCACTCTCTGGACCTCACAAAGACGTTTTATTTCAGCACGACCTATGACCTGACGGAGACTCTGCAAACAAACCTGAGCGGCCCGCCGGCGTCGCCGCAGACCGAGGAATCGCCGGCGCGGATGTTTGTTTGGAACTCGTACTTGCTCGAGCCTTTAGAAGTTGGCCGCGCCGCGGGGATGCCGCGCGCGCTGCGCAACGACTGGTTTCTCCAGATCGTGCACGGGTTCATCGACCAAGCGCGGATCAGCGTGTTCGGGAACAACGTGTACATCACGATCATTGCGCGGCGGTCGCGCGAGTTCGCCGGCGCGCGCTTCTACAAACGCGGCATCAACAAACAGGGCTTCCCCGCGAACGAAGTCGAAACGGAGCAGATCGTCAGCAACCAGCTCGACTCGCACTTCTCGGACCGCTACACGTCGTACGTACAGCACCGCGGCTCGATCTGCGTGTCGTGGTCGCAGACGTCGAACAACATGAGCCCGCAGCCGCCGATCCGCATCGACGTCATTGATCCGTACTACGAGGCCGCGGCGAAGCATTTCGACCGCATGTTCCTGCGCTACGGCTACCCGGTGCGCGTGCTGAATTTGGTGAAGACCCGGGAAAAACGGCCACGCGAGAGCGCGCTTTCGCGCGAGTTCGAGAGCTGTATCCGCTACCTCAACCAGTTTTTGCCGCAGCAGCGCGCATTGATCACAAAGGACCTCGAAACGAGGCGCGTTGGTTATAAACAGATCGATCCCGAACTGCAGAAAGGCCATAGAAAGGCGTCTGGCCGCGGGCTCGCTCTGTCTGGCGGCGTCATTGAGTACACGCACTGGGATATGAGCCGCGCCGCGAAATCGCAGTCCTCCGTCGTCATGGACTATTTGGGGACGTACGCGAACGAGACCTTGAAAACAACGTCGATTTTTCACGCGGGATACTCGACGCAGCAGGGAGTGTGCCGCACAAACTGCATAGACTGTCTCGACCGCACGAACGCGGCGCAGTCGGTCATCGCCAAATACGCGCTCGGATACCAGCTGCACGCGCTCGGGATCATTGCGAAGCCGAAGGTCGACTACGACACGGACGTCATTGATCTGCTGACGGAGATGTACCATGACCATGGCGACACGCTCGCGCTGCAGTACGGCGGCTCGAACCTCGTGAACACAGTCGAGACTTACCGGCGCATCAACCAGTGGTCCTCGCACTCGCGCGACCTGATTGAGAGCATCCGGCGGTTCTACTCGAACAGCTTTATGGACGCGCAGCGCCAGGACGCGATCAACGTGTTTCTCGGTAACTACCAGTACATGGAAGGCACGAACTTGTGGGACCTGAGCACAGACTACTACTTGCACAACTCGTCGCTGAACGAGGCGAAGCGCAGCTACCGCCAGTGGTACGAGCCGCGGCATCTGTACCCGCCGGCGGCGCCCGTCGACTTGGCCGCATTGAAGCGCGCGATCTGGATGACGCGGAAGATGCCGCCGTACCTCGACGCCGACTACAATGCATCCATGAACAAAAGCAGCGCGGCGGGCACGACAGCAACGCTCACCTCTTTGAGCCAGCTGTTCATGGCGAAGATCAATTCGACGGATAAGTACTCGAAGCAATTGAGTCCTTTTGAAGTGAACCATCATGTGAAGCGGTCGAAGGCGCGGCCAAAGAGCCTCGCGACGCTTGACAACGAGAAGCACGTTCACAAAGACGAGAAACTCGAGTCGGCGATGCTGCCGATCGATAAGCTCGAGATCGAGTACACGAGGTATCTGAATGTGCGCGGCCCCGAAACCGACTCTATGGAGGATGACAGCGACTTGAGCGTGCAGTACCGGAACTATTTATACGCGGACGAGACGGACGATGTAGAGCCGATGGAGGAAGGCTGGGATGAGGCGGCTTCGGAGGCGTTCTACAAGGACTACCTCGACGGCACTTTCATCAAAGTGCCGTCTTTGACGGATTTCGAGCCGATTTATAACGGAATAATTGCATAGTACATAGTAGTCTAATGAGTCATGACATGTTTGAGGTTGAAAACAAGCGGGCTGCCGAGACAACCCTATGACGAAGCCGATCTTTGAGGCGGTTAACGCGAGTTTCGCGTCGTTAAAGGGGCCGTTCTCCTTAACCATAGCAAGCCAAGCCAAAACGGTCGTGTATGGACCCCTGAAGCGCGAGCTGCTGAACATCGTGGCTGGGAAAGTCACCGATCCAACGAAACGGATCCGGTTCCCCGGGATTGGCCAGGATCTGTGGCCGTCGCAAGCGATCCAATTCGTGAGTTTCGGCCAACAGACGTCGGCGAGCGCGAGCGCGCCGTTTGTCGGCGCGCGCTACGAATCGTTCCGCGACGAGTTCGATGAGGACTTGGCTACCGTTTTGCGAAAACGCGCGCCGGAAGGAACGCCTCTGGAAGACATCAAGGCCGTCAGTGATAAACTCGATTTGACGAAATACTGGCCGAACTGGTACGTCGGTCTCAGCAACGGCCAGAGCCGCCGCGCGCAGCTCGCGGCGGCTCTGCTGCGGAAACCGCGTATGCTCATTATGGACGAACCGTTCTTGGGGCTGGATCCCGTGAACCGTGAGAAGTTCAGCCAAATCCTTAGTGAGCTTTCGATACCCGTAGTCATTGGCCTGCGAGGCGGCGAACCGCTTCTGGACTGGGTGAAGCAGGCCGTGTTTGTTACTGCGCAGGGCAAAGTAGCCGAGGGCGAGCGCGCGCTCGAGCTCATTGCCGAGCAGGCGGCGAATGTGGCGAAGCTGCAAGCGTACAAGACTCAGCGCAAATCGAGCCGCGCCATTGGCGAGCCCGTGATCGAGCTGAACGATATAACTGTGCGGTTCAAGAACGCGGAAGCGCCGATTTTCGACAAGCTCAGCTTCACAGTCAATAAAGGAGAGCGCGTGCATATCCGTGGGCCCAATGGCTCTGGCAAAAGCACGCTTTTGGCCATGCTGACGGCGGACCACCCGCAAGCGTGGAGCAGCGACGTGCGGCTCTTTGGCGAGCGGCTGACCGTGGGCAAGCACTCGTACTTCTCCGTGAACAAGCAGATCGGCGCGTCGTCGCCGGAAGTGCACGCGATCTTCCCGCGCTCGCTGACGGCGCGTCGCGCGATCTGCACGGGGTTCACGACGGGGATGATCCCGCCCGCTCAGTTGACGGCCGAGCAGGAAAAGCGTCTAGTCGAGATTGCTGGCAAACTGGATATAGACCTGGACAGCCCGCGCACGTTCGGCGATATGGGCCTCGGGCAGCAGAAGCTCGTGCTATTTGCGCGCGCGCTCGTCAAGTCGCCGCGCATCCTCATCCTGGACGAGGCGTTCTCGACGCTGAACCAGGAGCAGCTGGCGCAGGTGTTCGAGGTTCTGGAGGAGTACGACGGCACTGTGCTTGTGGTGGGACACGTTGACGAGGAGGTTCCTCATGTTGACAAGGAGATCGTGCTTGGGTAGCCCCGGCTGCAGCACACCACACAAAATAAAACGAACGCGAGCCTATTTTAGCATATTTCCTATACTATATCTAGAACCGCTCTATTTTGCAACCATTTTAAGGCGCGTACACGTAAACTCAACGCGCCCTAACATACCGCGTGCGGCTAGAGGCGGATTTTAACCCTCTCAGCACACCAACTTTAGAGCACGCGTATGGCTCCTAAGAAGAAGTCGAAAGGTGCTGTGAAGCAGACAAAAACCGGTCCGAGCGGATCGAGCTCTGTTTCAGAAAAGTTCGGCGATGAGAAGGCCCCTGAAGGAGATTTTAGTGCGGCGAACAACTTCGGGCTAGCGGCCTCCGAGTTCGGCCCGCTCGAGAGCCCAAAGTACCTCTACAAGCAGCAGCTGACGCAGCCGAAGAAGGATGTGACGGAGCAGATCACGCCGTACTGGATCATGGTCGAGACGCACTTCCTCTACTTTGTGCTGCTCATCATCGGGCACATCCGCGACTACTTCGACTCCGTGTTCAGCAAGGAGTATCGCCACGACCTGAAGGAGCGCGACGGCTACGCGCCGATCCTGACCGACTTCGACTCATTCTACACGCGCCGCCTCAAGCAGCGGTTGCAGGACCTGTTCCAGATCCCGACCACGGGCGTGCCCGGCCGCGAGATCGCCGTGTTCGAGCGCAAGTTCATCCCGGGCACCTTCTTCAAGGTCGAGGGCCCCGAGCAGTTCTTCAGCAGGAAGCCCTTGCACTGCATCAATTTGTCGAGCTACAACTATCTCGGCTTCGCGCAGAGCGTCGGCACGTGCGCGTCGAGCGCGGAGCAGCGCACGCGCGAGTTCGGCATCACGAGCCCCGGCACGCGGTTCGCCGGCGGCACGCGCCAGCTGCATCTCGACACGGAGCGCGAGGTCGCGGACTTCGTCGGCAAGGAAGCGGCGATGATCTTCACGATGGGCTACGGCACAAACAGCGTCATTTTCCGGAACCTCGTGGACAAGCGGTGCCTCGTGCTCTCGGACCAGCTGAACCACGCGTCGCTACGCACGGGCGCGCGGCTCAGCGGCGCCGTCATCAAGGTGTTCCAGCACAACAACATGGAGGAGCTCGAGGCGATCATCCGCGAGCAGATCGCGCAGGGCCACCCGCGGAACCGGCGTCCGTGGAGCAAGATCATTGTGGTGTTTGAGGGCCTCTACTCGATGGAGGGCACGATGTGCAACCTGCCGAAAATGGTCGAGCTGCGCAACAAATACGGCGTGTACCTGTTCATGGACGAGGCGCACTCGATCGGGGCTATGGGCCCGCGCGGCCGCGGCATCTGCGACTACTATGGCGTCGACCCTTCAAACGTAGACGTGTTGATGGGCACATTCACGAAGAGCTTCGGCGCCGTTGGCGGCTACGTGGCCGGGTCGCAGCGGCTCATCGACCACCTAAAAATGGGCAACGTCTGCAACATCTACGGCGAGTCGCAGGCGCCGGCCACGCTCACGCAGATCCGGACCTCTTTGCGCATTCTGAAGAACGAGATCAACATCGGCGAGGGCGCGGTGCGCCTGCAGCGGCTCGCCTTTAATTCGCGCTACCTCCGCGTCGGACTCCGCCGCATGGGGTTCGTTGTCTCGGGGCACATCGACAGCCCCGTCATCCCGGTGTTTCTGTACCACCCAACGAAGCTGCCGCTCGCGGCGCGGTGGATGATGGAGCAGCGGATCGCCATCGTCATTGTGGGATACCCGGCGACCGACCTCGCGACGGCGCGCATCCGCTTCTGCATGTCCTCGGCGCTCACGAAGACGGACCTCGACTACGTGCTCGACCGCATGGACGTCATGGGCGACGAGCTCCGCCTCAAGGTCGCGCTCGGCCTCGAAGGCCACCCGGCGCAGCGCGAGAAGTTCGCCGATTTCAAGGACACGCTGTGGAAGGACGTGCTCGACCCAACGCTCACATAACGGCGCGAAGTACATAGAGGACACATTAATGAAAGTAAATACGAGAACCTCGAGTGCTTTGGTTGGACACTACTCGCGGCAATAGAAAACACATTAAGATACGAGCTTTGACACTATATACTCATCGCTGCGGCGAACGCGCTCGCGTCGAACACGCGGCCGAATCGCGACGGCTTCGAAAAACGCGTCATGACAGACTCGATTTCGGCATCGGTGAGCCCCTCGTCGCGCAGCGCGCTGCGGAGATCGGGCTCGTCGATCTGGCCGTTCTCCTTCTGAAACGCTTCGAGCATGACGGACATCTCCTCTTGGCTCGGGAGATCGCCGAGCAGCTCGCCCACGACGGCTAGGTAGCCGGAGAACTCGACGGGATCCCCGGCGCGCTCGAGCATCTCGTTCAGCAGCTTGTCGCCGCGGTCGGAAAGGCCGAGACTCGAGAGCATGTCGCGCAGCGTCTCGCGCGACACAGAGCCCGATCCGTCGCTGTCGAGCAGATTGTAGCTTTCCCGTACAAACCGGTACGAATTACGCGGCAATTGCTTCAATCCCTCACTGACTTTTCGCGGACTCACTTTTGAGCCTTGCCGCCTCACGCCCTCGGGATTAGGATTTGCCCCGGACGGCGGTTTCTGGGCATCAGACTTCGGGTCGCCGCGCTGTTTCGGCATTCGCAAGCCCGGGTTCGGCCATTCCGAGCTCTGCTTCCCGTGCTTCTTCGCGGGCATGCTGTGTGTTTATATTTGGGGCGAGGGCTGCCGCTGCTATGCCGGACGGGATCCGTACTGAAACCGAGTGATCCGCACAGCTGCGTTCAATTCTCTTGCTAAAAAGTAGAGTGCATAGGTGATTGATTCTAGCCTTCTTATCTCATAAACCCGAACACCACAGAACTGAGTGATTTTGCCATTCCTAAAGCACACAGTTGCGCACAGTTGAAAAAGCGCCAATGGCCCACTATCAACAACAGATCCGCGGTGGCGTAATTTCGGCGAGCTCCGTCCCGCCACTTCAAGACTATGAGCGTCTTGCCACCAGCTTGCGAGGCACTCCCCCACACCTAATCCTACGTAAGTCTATCCACGTTGATGCATGAGTCGGCAAAAGGGGTCAGTGAATGAGCTCTTCGAACGCGCCTTGAGCGTCTTCGAGCAGTTCAGAAAGAGCAATATTGACGCTGAGCGCTATACCCTCTTTTATGAGGCTTATACGCTGCTGACAGCCACAATCCCCAGCCACCCTGGATACAGCAAATTCGTGACTCAGAAGTCCCCCATGTACGAATACTACGTGCAGCTGTGCTCGATGGCCGAGGTCGACAAAAAGAGCGTGGACCTGGACCTCCGGTACCACAAGCTAAGGCGGAGTTCTCATGGCGCGGGGCCGCTCTCCCAGCCAGGACCGCATTTGAACGCCTCTACAAGCGCTGCGAATGGCACAGAGGAGGTGTACAAGCAGAAAAACCTGTCTTCCTCGAAAATTGCCGAGGGATCAGGCTCGAAACCGCTTGTAAATGGTGCGAATGGGTCTGCGGCGGCATCGAGAAATACGAATCCTGGCGCTGCGAGCAGCGCGTTCAGACTCTCTAGAATCGATACAAAGGATGCGCTGAACGGCTCTCGCGCGAACGGCATTGCCAATGGTTCGAGGACAGGCACGAATGGCACGAATGGCATGAGTGGCATGAACGGATCAACGAATGCGAATGGCATGAACGGATCAACTAATGCGAATGGCATGAACGGAACAAATGCAACTTTAAACGGAAGAAACCACCCCCCAAAACCGCTGCCTTATCCTGTGAGCCCGCAAAAGCCCACAGCCATATCCGAGCTCTCGCCGTCGATTCTCTACAACAAGATGAAGGTGTCGAAGGTCCTGCTCATCGATCTGCGGCCGTCGACTGACTACGACCGAGCCCACATCGCGCACGACCTCATCACGAATTTCGACCCGCAGTCCGTGCATCTGACTATGAGCGTCCAGGACCTGCAGGACTCGCTCGTGATCTCGGACGACAAGACCTCCTTCGAGAGCTTTGCCGAGCG
The DNA here is from genome assembly GCA_030584945.1 of Starmerella roubikii. Lineage (NCBI taxonomy): Eukaryota > Fungi > Ascomycota > Dipodascomycetes > Dipodascales > Trichomonascaceae > Starmerella > Starmerella roubikii. The sequence goes on along the minus strand of JAJMCC010000005.1, from coordinate 252,314 downwards.
CGGCGACGCAGACCTTCTCTGTGTTTACGACGAAAACAGCGTGAAGGCGAGCGACTCGCTGCCGCTGCAGGCGCTGTTCGCCGTGCTCACGAGGTCGCGGCTGAAGCCGTACCTCCTGCGCGGTGGGTTCGACGCCTGGAGCAAACAGCACCCGCGCGAGGTCGCCGTGGGCACGCGCGAGCTCACGCCGCCGGCCCACGCGCCGCTGCCGCCGGCCCATAAAACCGTCCGCAAACCGGCACCGCTAGTGCCCCCGAAAGTGCCGGCCGCAACCAATTACACTGCATCGTCGCAATACTCGCACCACTCGCCACCAAAGGCATTCGCCACGGCACACCACCTCACATCTAGGTCACTGACCGATAGAGCGCCCTACATTTCGCCGCATCCTATGCCGATGCCCATGCCGCACAGACCGGCTACAATGAACACGTTCCCGACCGTCTCGCCACCGAAGCTGTCGCCGCCGCGCGCGCCGCCGAAAATCTCTCCGCCGCACGCGCCGTCTGCATTCGAGTCCGAACGCGCCTCGCCGCCGCGCGCATCGCCGCCGCAGGGCTCGCCGAGTCTCAAGCCAACACGCATGCCGCCGCCGCCGCCTGCGCACGTATCCATGCCAGCAGTCCCGCCGCCAATTCCGGTGGCAGTTCCTGCGAATACAAGCCCTCAATTGTCTGCGGCGATGCCAACACCAAACACGCCATCAAACACCAATCGGATCCGGCCCATGGACGGGTACATGGACAAGCCCGCTAAGGTAACGCTGCCGTCACTGCGAGTCCCGAAACTGCTCTCGAACGGCGGCGCAACCACTTCAGCGGTTCTGCCCGCACTCTCTCTGCCCACGCAGAAGGCGGCGTCGCCCGTCCACGTTGTCGCGCCTCCGTATGTCGAGGAAGACGTGCCGTTGCGGCTGATGTCGAACACGGGCCTGAAGAACCTCGGCAACACGTGCTACATGAACTGCGTGCTGCAGTGTCTTGCTGGGTTCCCCGAGCTGTCTGCGCCGTTCGTCGACGGGTCGTACGAGCAGCACATCAACTTCCGGAGCCGGATCGGCCACCGCGGCCATTTTTCGCACGCGTTCGCCGGGCTCATGCGCGCGCTCTCCGACAGCAGCACGCTCGGTCATGCGGCGGGCTGCCCGCGGCACGTCATCACGCCGGACTTCCTGAAACACGTAGCCGCGCAGCTGCGCCCTGACGACTTTGCTGGGTACGAGCAGCAGGACTGCCAGGAGTTTCTGACCTTCGTGCTCGACGAGCTGCACGAGGACCTGAACGCGAACGGCCACAAGCCGAAACTCGGCGAGCTCAGCGCGAGCGAAGAGAACACGCGCGAGGCCATGGGCATCCGCGCGGCGTCGGCCATCGAATGGGAGCGGTACCTCGACGGCGACACGTCGCTCATCGTCGACCGGTTCCAGGGCCAGTATCTGTCGCGGCTCGAGTGCAGCGTCTGCCACCACACGTCAACAACGTACAATGCGTTCTCGTCGCTCAGTCTGCCGATAGTGACGCGCAGCTTCGCGAGCCACCACTGCAGCCTGAAGGCGTGCTTCGACGAGTTCGTCAAGCCCGAGGTGCTGCAGGGCGACAACGCGTGGTTCTGCCCGCACTGCCAGACGAAGCGGCGCACGACGAAGACGATGCAGATCTCGCGGCTGCCGCCGATCCTCGTCATCCACCTGAAGCGGTTCAAGCGCAGCAGCAACGGCGTCGTGAACAAGCTCGAGACGCCCGTCGACTACCCGCTTAGAGACCTCGACCTCACGCGGTACTGGCCGCAGCTCACGCACAGCGAGCTCGGGTCGAAGGAGGCGGAGATCCTGAACAACATCCCGCGCCGCGGCCAGGAGCCGCCGTTTGTTTACGATCTGCGCGCCGTCACGCTCCACTCGGGCTCGTTGAAGGGCGGCCACTACACGGCCGTCGTGCACAAGCCGCGGATCGGGTGGATGCACTACGACGACGCAATCACCACGCCCGTGCGGGAGCAGGCGGCGATCAGCAAGAACGCGTACGTGCTGTTCTACAAGCGCCGCATGTAGGCGCTGCATGCAAGCGCCGCTATTTATTTATTCCTCATGCCTGCCCCGTGCGCCACTGCGCAGGGCAGGCCTAGACTCTGTTAGATTTTCAGATATTTCATTCATAGCTAACATAACGAATCATTCCCAATCGTCGTCCTCATCCTCGTCCACGGGGGCATCTCGCTTAGGCAGCGTCGACTCGGCGGCCTCGTCGTCGCTGCTGCCCCAGCCATCCTCCTCGTCCTCGGCGTTGCCTTGCCTCTCAATCAACTGCTTGCGGCGCTCGTCCTGGATAATTAGCCGCTGGCGCAGCAGAGAGTACTGATTCCAAAACTCGGCGTCCGAAAACTTGCTGGGCACAAGTACCTTGTGTGTTTCTGCGAGATCCGCGCTCGCGGCTAGCAGCGACTTCTGCTCTGCGGCAGACACCGGCGCCGCCTTGCCGTCGAGCTTCTCAAGGAACCGGTCCGGAGATGCGTTCAGCGCCATCAATTCCGCGTCCAGCCGCGAAACCGCCTTCTTCTCGGGGCCGTTAAATAGAACCTCGGCCGAGGCGGGCTGCTCGTCCAGCGGCATCACTTTCTCGGCTATCTTTGCGCCCTCTTGCTGCAAGTAATCAGCCGTCTTGTTTTCGAATTCCTCGAGCTTGCGATCGGCGCTGTCGATGTACTCCGTGGCTGTGTGGCCGAGCTGCACGAGCTTATCCTTGATGGCCTCCGCATCCCAGGCCTCCTGAGCCTGTTTCTGGGCTTGCTGCAGCCGCTCGTTCGCCTCCTTAAGAGCAGTACTGCTCTTGACGCTATCCCACCATCCCCATGCCTTCTGGCCGGCCTCTGAGGACCACACTGAGTTGAGAAAGCCGTCACTCATTTCATCAAGGTTAAGGGATCTACTTATCAGTATTGTAATGCGTCCGAAACATATCGCCTTTGTCTTGCTTCATTAGTTCTTGTTCTTTATTCGTTCTATCCTTCCTTCATTACTTCGCTGGTTCTATCCTTACTTCATTACGTCGCTCGTTCCATATTTTTTCTTTATTCGTAGTCTATATTCGTAAGTCATAAATATCACGCCAGAGCGTCAGCTCGACATCCACATCAAGTATTCGAAGAACGAGAAGAGGCACACGCCGTTCAGCGACGTGCGCATCAACGAGAACCCGAGCCCGCGGTACATCTTTAACGAGAACCGGAACTTCGGCCGCTGCACGCCCTTCTCCGAGGACATGAGCGTGTGGCTATATAAGTCGCGCTGGTACTCGCTCTTCATCGTGTCGATCGGGTACACGGCGAGCCACGACGCCATGCCGCACATCGCGCCCGCCACGGCGACGGCAATCGGCGACGGCGGGTCGTTCGGGCCGTGGTTGCGGCTCAGGCCCTTCTTGAAGACTTCGTACACAGTGAAGTAGATGGCCGAGCCGACCGAGTCTCGAATGCAGTGGTATTCGACGCCGCCGTACAGCTCCTTGAAGCCGCCCTTGCGCCAGATGTTGTTCACGGCGCGCAGCGCGCTGATCTTCGGCGTCTCTTGCGGCAGAGCGCCGGACGGCATGGAAGGCGCCGCCGAGCCGCTAACAAGGCCGCTCCGGCCGGCACCGATACTGAGCGAGTCCTGGTGCAGCGTGATCGGCACGACGGGCGACATGTGGTTCGGCGCGGCCGACTGTTTGCGGATCAGAGACTCGACCTGCGAAGCCGTTTTTGTGAACTCGAACGGGCCCGTGAGCACGCACGAGAACGCACCGGCGGTCAGGCCCGAGAAGAAGACCGGCAGGAGCGGGCGGTCCGCGGCGCTCTGCATCTGCGAGCCGAAGAGCTGCGCATATTTCGGGATGAACGATGTATAGAGACTCATCGACATGGCGCGGGCCGCCGACGACGAGATCAGCGAGGCGCTAATGCCCCTGTAGAATGCGGGAATGCCACCTTCCCTATATAAAGTTTGGATCGTCCTCGCCACATTCTCAGATTGGCTCGTGGCCTGGATCCGGGTCTTTACAGTATCCAATGGAAAGTTTATGATAAGCGCGCCTGTAGCCGCTGCATATGAACAGAAGAGTACTCTCGCCGGGGAGGCGTTTTCAGTCATGTGTTTTCCCACCGCCGGATTTCTTCCCGCCGGACCAGTATATATACGGATGATATGCGGGGTACTCAAGGCTCGGGATATGACGCCTCCGGGCATAGCAATGTCGGAGGTTAGGGTAATATCAGTAATCGAGCAATCCTTCATTGGAGTACCGCAGCCGAGTTGCCGAACAATCGCACGAGGTTGCACCGGAATAATTAGAACGGAGATGCCCAAACATTGCTCTACGGATAAACCGTCGGTTGGAATTCCTGTAAAAAAAAGAAGTTTTCCATACCTCTAAAATTGCTCAGAGGAGACCCGGCAACGGTGATTACCGAATATGCGATCTTTACGATAATTTGTTCATGAATTACTTAAAAATTACGGATATCCTGGCTTTGTCTGCGAGGATGTCATAACGGTGCATGAACTCTTATCTTTATCTTATCATGTGAAAAACTAGGCGACCTTCCTGACAAATCCAAGGAGAAAACCACAAACGTGGGAGCCGCACAGAAAGCCAACTCAGCAGAGCAGAGGCAGGGATGTATGAATTGAGTTGCGAACTTTAGATGATCGCATCGTTACACTTTCGTATCAAATATGTACCAAATACGTGCCAAATATCGTACCACATATCGATTCGAACACGCATCAATGTCATTTTATAGTAGAGCCTGCTTCCCTTTCGACTTGCCCGCGTCAATTAAGTACATCCGGCGTAATGCAAGCAGAATTGATTGAACAAAAACAGCACTTCAACACTTGTAACGTCCACGCACATGTTCGTCGATGAAGAATCACATGATCCTTCTTTGGACTGAGGTTGAATGTACCGGCAAGAGAAGCCGCTGGTGCCGCCATTGCAGTTCGGAATAGTCGACCAAGGCATCTACCGCGGCGGCTATCTCAAACCAATATCCGAGGCGTTCATCGAGAAGCTGAAACTGAAGACGATTGTGAGCATCACACCCACACCAGTTGATCTCCACTTCCTCAGGGACCAAAACATCCATGTTGTCCACGTCGGCATCTCCGGGGCCGATCAGCACAAGTCCAAGAAAAAACGCGGGTTGTCAGTGACCGATGAGCAAGTGTGTGAAGTGCTCGCCATCCTTGAGAACCCCGAAAACTTCCCCATATACGTGCACTGCCTCAACGGCCAGCAAGTGACGTCGCTCGTAATAGCGTGCTTCAGGATGAGACAGAAGTGGACAGTCCCGTCAGCATTCGCCGAGTTCTCGCGGTTTATAGACTATTCCCGCAAGGAGGTCGCATTCGTGGAGTGGTTTGAAAAGAATCATTGCCGTTCATAGAAGGTCATCAGCCATTAATCTATATGTATCATTCTACGGGAAGGTTCCACGCCGCGGTCCGAAGTACTCGCCCGAGGGCAGCACTTTCTGGACGGCCGTCAGCGTATCGTCCATGGTCTGGACGTTATTTGTCCACGCATTGAGGTAGACAATGTGTCTATATTGAGTCGCCCAAAAGTTGAAGAAAGCGGCCCAGCTCGTGCCCATGTTCAAACTTGGCGAAATCAGGTACGCGTATTTCCTCCACCAGTGCGGGAATTTCGGTCGGATGTAGAGCTGGAACAGCAGATGGACATAGTAATCGGGGAGAATCGATTGCCCGACGCTTGAAAACGAGGGATGCAGTGCAGCCGCAGTGCAGATGAGCACCTCGTTGACGTACTCGAGGAATGCGCCGCTAACAATGTATCCGCGCCAAGTTCCTCGAGACAGATTTCTTCGCTGCGCAAATTCCGGGCCGAGCCTGCGCCAGGCAAAGATCGGCACGGGCACAAACGCGCCGATGAGGAAGACCCATTTCATGTGCGGGTAGACGGCCTTGAAGATCCTGCGCGGTCCAATGAGTCCCCACATGACCGAGGAATTGAAGTAAGTGCGGGACCCTTGGCATATGTATCTTTGCTTGTTCTCCGGATCACACATATTGTCAATGCCACCATTCAGTTGAAAGGTGATGATGCCGATCTGCACAAAGGAAACGAGGCAGGTCGTGATGAACTGGATACTGAACATCGACCACGGCGAGATTCCTGCATAATGTGCGACCTTCTGGTTCGCGATCCACGTCTGTGCTTGCCCGAAAAAGTTCGTGGCAAAGCATTTGGAAACCAGCAGCGCCTGGTTATTGCTTTCCAAGGCAGCGCCGATTACGAGCTCGAACAAAACATTCGTTTCGAACGAGAACGTAGTCTGGGCTAGCAGGATACTCGACACGGGAAGAAACACCAAAGCAAGGGCGATTCCAAACACGATAGTCCACACGGGCGTGTCGGTGAACCCATAGCCTTCGATGCAGCCAACCGCCATGCCGAAAAACGCCACAAGCACTAGCAGGTAGACATACTCGGGGACCTCTTTGTAGCGCTGCTGCCTTCTACAGAAGCTGTCATTGAAATTGTCAATGGGCCTAGTATGACGGCTCCACGATTTCAGCGCTTGCAAGGTGATCTTGTAGCCAGCCAACAATTCTCGGTGGTAGTTTAAGAGCGAGTAAACGATGCTCACAGGGTAAACCATGAAAAATGTGGCGTACTGCACGATACTGTACGCAGACCAGTACGGCAAAGAGTACTGCTGGTATTTTTCCTCATCGAAAGCGAGTGTTTTCTCATCCAAGACTTTGGACACGTTGTAGAAGTTTGCCGTATTGTCGTAGAGGGTCTGCGACGCAATAGGGAAATAGGCCGTGTGCCGCACATTTGTATACCAAATTATGATCACGGCGAACATGCCGATGAACATCCCGGCAATGTAGTTTGCGTAGCCATAGACCGGTGTGAAGATCCCACTCAAGTCGTTGATGAAGCTGAAGTCGAAAGTCGGGATGGGATTGATGCCAAGCCCGTAATTGAGGCCCGTCATCGCGTTGAGATTCACATTGTCCGGAGCAATGTAGCCCATCCAATTGAAAACAGAGAGAAACGAAAGCAGATTCGTAACTATCCAGTACCAGCAGAAGGATATGAGCCCGAACATCAGCACGAACTCGCCGCGTTTCAGTTTCCAGCCACTGACGCTTTGCCGAATATCCTTTTCTGAGAACACGCGCGAGATCTTCAGTAGACTCAGCTGGCTGAACCAAATCATTTTGGGCGGGTAGACGAGCAAAGTGCGGAAAATGCCGGCGAATCCGAATCCCATCAGTGCCGACGCCAGCGTAAGAGTGATCTGGTACCCAAAGCCCTTCGCATCGCTCATGCCATAGAAATGCTCGTTGGCCTGGGTAATGATCAGCTGCTGCGAGTACGGATTGTTTGCCGCAACAGTCATCCCGAGAGTGGCTAGCGTCTGCTCTTTGAAACTCCAAGGACGGCCACTGTTCAGGACGATTTCGCGCGAGCCGCAGCGAATCGCGCACCGCGGTAGGAGCGCCCACAGGTGCCCGCTCGCTGCAATCAGGATCTGCAGAGCCGTGTCGCTGATCGCAATTGAGGGCGTGCGCGGTGCGAAGAACGTGTCCACGGTGCCACCGGCGAGAGTCCAAATGCAGGCGATGACATAGACCCGCAAATTGTGGTAGTCGTCACCCGGCTCATCAATCGGTCTTGTCACGTTGCGCACTTCTGGATAGATCGACCAGTCGTAAATAACCAGCGCCTCGAAGGCGACCAAGTCTTGCCACGTGCGCTCGTCTTGTCCGCCCAGCGGCCCGAGACTAAGCTGGCGGAGCATCTCAATTTTCTTCGGCGCGATCAGTGGGTCGTCCTTGTACTCCTCTACAGCTTCCCGCAAGATTTTCAGCCATTCCTCGAATGGCCGGTCATCTAGGTGCGAGTAGATCAGCTCGAGCTCGCTCGTTTCGAGACTCGCAGCAGTCCATAGATCCCCGTGCTCGACTGCTTCTGCTACATGCTGCTTATCCACGAAAGAGCTCGAGGAATTAGAGCACTCAGAAGCAAAAGCTTCTTTCATTGTATCCATATGCAGAGCTGCCTGCCAGGACTTATGAGGTCGAGGGTTTTATTTGAAAAAGGCCGCCCGGTGGTCTCGCAAATCTTCGGCAGGATGGAGCATTAGTGCGGTTGATAGTGCAACATTGACCCAGTCAGATCTTGGCTACATCCTAGATTAAGTTAAACTTCATTCTGAATTCTGCACTTTTATATACGCTCTCCGATCGTGAGCATGCAACAGTTAGGTTTGAAAATAATTCAGGGTTCTCGGAGTAGGCTGCGAAGTAATCACAGGGCGGGCGAGAGCTGTTGAGCTCGACATCCGCAGAAAGTTCCGTCAGCTCAGAGACAATACGGAGCATCTTCATGATGATCCCGAGCAAAAAATGTATGGGCAGGCGCGTCGTGAATTGTCGCTGCAAAAATGCTAACAGCAAACGACATCGACTAGCGACGCGAAATCTTGCCCAATCTCAGATCCGCGGCACGCAGTTAAGTACTTATTTCCTAAAACGCGTCGTAATTTGCCAAAGGCTTCTCAAACTGGCGACTTTTCTTCGAGAAGTTCTCCTTTACGCCTTAATTTATCGAGGTCCTTGGCCGCTTTGGCACGATAGTCCAATAGTATCTTGGAAACCGGACATAATAGACATCGAGTGATTGGTTTCACGAAGATCTGATTGAGTACCAGATCTGATAAGCTCCTGAAGTTTCGCGTCCTGGGCTTCTTTGTCTTCTTCGAGCTCATAGCTGATTTCAGGGTCTCAGGTGCATTCAACACTGCAGCATCGTATTTACTTCTGGAAACATGTGGCCCTTGTGAGAAAGAAGACGATGCATGTATCTTATATATTAAAATCATCGCGGTGCTTACAAGCCCAGTCCTCAATACATTTCGAGACAAGCATCTGGACGCGGGTGTAGTGAACAGGCGGCCGTGTAGAGAAGCCGTGCACCAAGTTATTAAAAATGTTTCTGCGATAATTGAAGATGAAATGGATAGCCGCATTTTTTTCACACACACGTCCAATACCGCCATTGCCAGCACAGCTTGCTCCAGAGACCCAGAGTTTACCAACGTGCATAGCAGCTTCTGCCGGGGCCTGGTCATTGACGATATAAGCTATTTGCATGTTTAGACCAGGTCCCTATGTCGGAGAGCATGCTCGCTCGATGAATGTATGCAATCGGGCAATTGATGTTCCTCCAGGTCCATGTAAGTCACCGCGTGTGTATGGTAGAACTACCCTGAATCTCTCCGTGTAAGTCGAACCAGACCCACTAGGAATCGAGCTCAAGCCAGAGCCAGAGCCGGTGTCACAGTAGTGTCTGGGCATGCTTACCAAGCAATGAGCAGGGAAACCACCAGCAGGAAATGGGACAGATAATGTTAACCACTTACGTAACTCTATCCTAACTGCAGGTAAGCGCGGCCAAGACTGTGTAGAGTAGATGTTGCCCCTTTCTTTGGACAACGCGAGATGGCAATCCGCGGAAGAATTTGTGAGATGGTCCACCTAACTACCTTCGTCTACGGTACATTCCTTTCATCGCTCTCTAGATTCCACTCAAGATCCTTATAGCTCCAAAAATATACAAACTTGATTGTCGAGATCATGAGAGTGACCGGAGTCCTCCGCTTCTCCACCGATATCGGGAGAATTAAGGTAACCCTGCAACCCTGCCGATATCGGGGCGCTTATGTCATTCTGCACCCCCCGCAATAAAGGATAGGGAAAAATCAGCATTTTTCACAATGACTAAATCACCTCAAAGTCTGAGCTCGTTTGATTCACAAGCGACTCAAACGTATGAGGATCCTGAGAAAGACCAGTTCCAGCTACAGAGCAAGAAAGAGGTCGATGTGCTTCTGCGAAAATTAGCGGAAGAGTACAATGTGACTCCTTGGAAACTGCAGCTGAAAATTGATTGTTGCATTGTGCTTCCAATCTGTCTCCTGTATCTGTTGAGCTTCATTGACCGGGTTAATATTAGCAATGCGAAGACTTACGGTCTTGAATCTGGAGAGGATTCCTCGGCGACAGGACGCTATATGCAGGGCGCACATCTCGAGGGCAACCAATTCAATGTTGCGCTAGCGATATTTTTCTGCCCCTACATTATCTTCGAAATTCCTGCAAACTGGCTGCTCAAACTATTCAAACCTCACGTGTGGCTCTCAGCATGTATCATTTGCTTTGGAGGAGTGACTATCGGCCAAGGATTTGTTACGTCTAAAGGTGGTCTCTACACCACCCGAGTACTTTTGGGGTTATTGGAGGCCGGCATGTTTCCCGGTTGCTTTTATCTCCTTGGTGGATGGCTGCGCCGCGATGAGGCCCTGAAACGCTTTACGTTTTTCTTTGCGTCTACGTCTCTTGCCGGTGCATTCGCCGGCCTAATTGCCTATGGCATGCACACTTTAGATGGAAAGCAGGGAATAGCGGGCTGGCGCTGGATCTTTATTGTGGAAGGAGCTATCACATGTGCCTGTGGCATCATTTTATTCTTCCTGATTGCTGATTTCCCAGAAGATGCCAAGTTTCTGTCCGAAAACGAAAGAAAGTATCAGATCTCGAAGTTGGAGCTTGACCAGGGAAAATCTCTGGCTGACCATGAGGTTGGACTATCGGACATTTTGTCGGTATTCAAAGACTGGAAGGTTTTTACTGGTGGAGTCATGTATTTTGGAGCAATCGTTGGCGCGTATGGCTATGCATATTTTGCCACAAGCATCATCCAGACTATGCACCATGACGCTGTTGCGGTCCAGGTATATTCCATCTATCCATGGCTAGTCTCCTTTGGGGGGAGCATCATTGTGGGCATCATTTCTGACTTTGCAAGACATCGCTACCTCTTTGCGATGGTTATGGGATTTATCGCCATCGCTGGATTTGCCATGCTGTTGGGCCTCGATGCTGTAGATGCTGACGGCAACTCCATCAACACAAACCCGCGATACGCGGCTTGCTTCCTAATTACACTTGGTCTCTACAGTTACATGCCAGTTATGATTTGCTGGACAAACATGAACTTTGCGGGGCATCATCGTAAAATGGTGAGCTCCGCATGGATTGTAGGCTTCGGGAATATTGGCGGCATTGTGTCGTCATTCATATTCATGTCGCAGGATGCGCCTAAATATACAAAAGGGGTGTGGATATCGTTGGCGCTCATGATCGTCGCGCTTGTAATGAGCACCGTATATTTCTTCGGGCTGCTTTATGAGAACAAGCGGCGAAAAGCCGGAAAAGAAGACAAAAACTGGGAGAAACTCAGTGAAAGGCAGAAGGCGATGGCGGGGGATCTCAACCCCCAGTTTGTGTATTTGCTTTGAGTGTCCCGGGACCACGGGACCCGAACCAACTCTGTATCTAATTCTTGTACACATAATTCTCGTTACACAATAGGTGCCCTCTAGTCTGCTAACTATTTACATCTCTTGGGCTTTTCTGCTGGAAAGCTATCATATAGCTGTTCTAATGCTATGTATCAACAGTTGGGCGGTGTCGATGCCTCTGATTCCGGTAGTGGACAATGCGGGCTTATTGTGCCCCGCCCCTCTGGCCTCGTGGGAAAGTTCCCTCACGCCAGTAGCTCCGGGGCCGTCGTCCTCCTGAGAGATGATATAGCGTCTATGTCCATGAATTAGATTACTGAGTGAACTTCAGGAACCCTTCTACTGGGAAGAGGATTCACTGCCAGTCGCTAATTTTTGCGCGGCCGCCTCCTGAACGACGTTCGGCATCTCGTCCGGGTTCGGGATCTGGTGCATCGTCGGCGACTCCGCGGACGGCAGATCCGCGCCCGTGCGGTTCACGTTGACGGGCAGGTGCTGGTGCTCGGGCAGGCCCATGGCGCGGAGGTACTGCACGCCCTCGGTGAACTCCTGGCCCTGGCGCTCGATCGACCAGTTCATGGCGTGGGCCATGACCTTGATGACCGTGGGCAGCGCCTCGCGCGCGGCCTCGGCGTCGAGGAACGCGAGACGCGTGCGGCGGGCGAGCACGTCGATGGCCGTGCGCGCCTGCTCGTACTCAATGGCGTAGAGGATCTCGCCGTCGAGGAACGGGTGGAACCGCGAGATGCGGCTGTCGCGCTGCACGACGCGGCCCTCCGAGTCGAGCGCCGTCGGCGCGCAGAGCCGCGCGACGTCGAACGAGCGCATGCCGTAGTTGTTGCTGAGGTGCAGCGCCGAGTTCGGCGAGATGCCGAACTCGCGGATGAGGTCCGTGTAGACGAGGTTCGTCCACCCCTCGGACCCGTTCAGCACGAGCTCCCTCGTGCGGCACTTGCGCGGCGGCAGCTGGCCGACCTCGATCGCCTTGTCCACGGTCTCCTCGGCCATCTCGCGGAATGTCGTCCACTTACCGCCGGCGATCGACACGAGCCCCGAGTCCGAGACAAACAGCGCGTGCGACCGAACGACGTTCTGTGTGTCCTTCGAGTTCGGGTCCTTCACGAGCGGGCGGATACCGCACCACGCCGCCTTGACGTCGCTGCGCTGCACGTCGATTTTGCCGTCGATGTAGTGCTTCACCTCATCGAGCACAAACTCGATGTCCTCCTCGCTCGGCATCGGGTTTGCCTCGACCGCGGAGGGCCGGTCCGTCGTGCCGGCGATCGTCGATCCCTGCCAGGGCAGGAAGAACACAACACGGCCGTCGCTCGTCGCCGCGTCCAACAGCCCCATGCTCGACGGGCAGTACCAGCCGGGCAAGATGATGTGCACGCCGGCCGAGCCGATCTGGATGTCCTGGGCCTTCTGGTCGTCCATTTTCCGGATCGCGTCCGTGAACGGACCCGTCGCATTAATAACGACCTTCGCCTTCACGTTGTACGTGTTCCCGGTCTCGCGGTCCATGACGAGCGCACCGACCGTCTTACCCTGTTCGTTTTTCACGAGGCTCGTCACGTCGCAGTAGTTCAGAATGTCGGCGCCGTGGTCGATCGCGCTCGTCGCGAGTGTCGAGTTCATCCTCGCGTCGTTCTGCGAGCCGTCATAGTAAACAATCGCGCCCTTCAGGTGCGCGTCGTTCAGCATCGGGAAGTTCGTGAGCGCGCGCGTGCGCGACAGCAGGTAGCTCGGCTCGAGGTTCGCCTTGCCGGCAATGAAGTCGTACATCTTCACGCCGACGTAGTAGTACGGCAGCTGCCACCAGCGGTAAACGGGAATCATGATCGGGAGCGGGAAGCTGAGGTACGGGGCCATCTCGAGGAAATGGCGGCGCTCGGCGAGCGCCTCCTTCACGAGCAGGTACTGGTTGTAGTCGGCCTGCCAGAAGGCCTTTTCGAGGTAGCGCACGCCGCCGTGCACGAGCTTCGTTGACCGCGACGACGTCGCGTTCGCAAAGTCGTCGCGCTCGAACAAACACGTCTTGTAGCCGCGCGTCACGGCGTCCCAGGCCACACCCGTGCCAGTCGCGCCGCCGCCAATGACGAGCACGTCGTACTCCTTCGTGGCCGCGAGGCTCTCGAGGATCTCGTGGCGCGAGCGCGGCACAGGCGTCGGCGCCGGGATTTCGGTGAGGTGCGGCTTGTTATACCGCTCGAACGACCGGCGGTCGTCGTAGATCAGGAAAACCGTGAGCAGACCGAGAGGCACGCCCACGGGCAGAGCCGCCTTACGCGCGAAGGCGAGCGACTTCGCAACGAATCGAGGAGCCATGTGTTATGCTCTTTTGCAGATACGCGGAAAATGTGGGGATACCTGGAAGGGGTTTTTTATATATCCGATCCCACTGGGTACGGTTTGTGGGGGTTACGACGTGTGCGCGTGTCGGTAACATTTACCTCGGGGCCTCGAGGAACCTCGGATCTTGCCCTAGAGGTATAAGACTATTTGTAACAAAAATTACCAAAAAACGCGGAGATGGACGTGTAAACGGGGTTCCGGTCGAATTGTCTCGTTACGCCTTAACGCCTGGCCAATTAGAGCGAGATGGCCTCGTGCGGGGGCAGAGAAACCGAACCCAGCGTTCTGCGCCTGGACAGCATAATGTTAAACCCTGGGGTTTGTGATGAACCGTGTATCGATGTTTTTCAGGCACAAAATATGCCGGGGATCAGCGAGGAAATCTCGGGTCTAAAAAATCAATGGTATCAACCAACGAAGTAGACAATCTATGTAATGAGTCGTGGGTGGGTTCTAGGCGCTTTGGGTCAAAGGGTAAGACTCCGCTCGCCTCGCTACCGTCCACTGACTGACCAAGCAGAGGCATGGGACCCCGAAGATCAGTTTGCTGGGGATCCGCCAGCAAAGGATCGAGTGTTGTTTAGCATGCGACCAACATAGCGTGTGACTGACTCAACAGTTAGGACTTATCTTAACTAAGTATGCGTTCGTGAGCTTACATATGTAGAGGTTCACTTTATTTAATCCTTCACCGGCGAAAATGGCTCCGATATGTATCCAGGCGCCGATCACTGACGAGCCGTATTGTCTGCATCTGCGTTGCATCGCTAAAATACGAGTCCTAGATGGGGTCTTAGAATAAGCCCACTCGCCACCCGAGCCAGGCCAGACATCACCTAGCACCTTACGCATCTCTATTCACTAAGCCAAGCTCGCAGCCTCGATCTCGTTCGTATCTAATTTTACAGCCTACTTCATATAACGCTTTACTATTGTCGGGTAAGGTCCATAAATTTTCAATGAGCGCCGATGTGTCTATGGCGGACGACGCTCCCCAGAACGGGATCCTCGTAGAGGAGGACAAAATCGTGATTCTGCCTGGAAATTCCAGTGATGGGTCAGCGGCGACCTTTCAGATTAAGGAGGAGGACCACACGCTTGGTAATGCGCTGCGCTACATGATCATGAAAAACCCCGAGGTCGAATTCTGCGGCTACTCGATCCCGCACCCGAGCGAGGCGCTCATGAACCTGAGAATACAGACGTACGGGGAGATGACTGCGCTGGAGGCGCTCAAAAAGGGTCTCAACGATTTGACAGACGTGTGTGATGTCGTTGACGCGAAGTTCCGCGAGCGCTACGAGGAGGCGAACTTCTCCATGGAGGAGCCCAATTGATATTTATTTAATTCCTGTTATCGGTGAGTGAGGCTTTAATGTACAGATACTCAGATTAGATAGAAAGAGGGAATGCAAAAGTGGGATGATGCTGGGTCTAGCTCGGGTTCGCCACGCGCAGAACGCGCCGAGAGTAGTCCTCGTTGTCCTGTAAGCTTGTTCGTGACCCGGCCTTGTCCCAGTGCATGTAGACCTGGTTCGGGTCCACGCGCTGGTCAAAGATGGGCACGAGATTATCGCTGAACCCGCTGTTCGAGCTAAACCCGCGATGGTGGAATGCCTTGGGTGCTACAGCTCCGACGCCTGCACCGGATATGAAGGGACTGCCGCCGTCGGGCGGCGAGGGCGAGTTATCCATGAACGGAGACCGCATTCCGCTAGCCTTGCTCGGGCTGCCAAACGCCGCCTCCGAATTCTTCCGCCGGTGTCGTAGGCAAAGCCACAGAGCCAGGGCGATGAGGATAACGACTACAATGCCGACGGCAACAAAAGTGCCCGCAACGGCGCCGCCGCGCTGCCAGAAGCTCTTGCTCTGCTTATTACTGCTCGAGGTGTTCGAGCCGCTGCCGGTGACGGTAGAGGTCTCTGCACTGCTCGTCGAGCTTGCGGACGCGCTGCCTGAAGCCGAGCCGTCATGGGTCGCAGTTGACGTTGGAGCTGATGTCGACGACTCAGAACTCGACGATGTAGACGAACTTGTCGTCGTCGTTGGTGATGCACTTGTGCTCGTATTCGAGCTCGACGCGCCGGCGCTCGACGCAGCGCTTGAGCTAGCCACGGCGCTGGATTTGGAAGCGCTTGAGAAAGCGGCGCTAATACCGGCGCTGGCTGCCGTATTTGATGTCGAGGACGTGCTTGATGTCGAGGACGTGCTCGATGTTGAAGTCGTGCTCGATGTTGAAGTCGTGCTTGATGTCGAGGACGTGCTCGATGTCGAGGACGTGCTTGAAGTCGACGCGCTTGTCGATGTACTTGAAGTCGTACTTGAAGTAGAATCCTCGCTCGACGTCGTGAGCGCGGCGCTCGATGTACTACTTGACGTGGGTGTCACCGAGGTTGATGACTCAATAGATGCGGAGCTCGTTGTGTCTGAACTGGCCGAACTCGTTGTGGCCACAGAGCTCGTCGTCGCTGCCTCTGAACTCGTCGTGCTCGACGAGGTCGAGCTGCCTCCTTCTGTAGAGCTCGCCACGGCGAGCTGGACGTAGCCGAACAAGTTGTTCGAGGCGCTGCCACACTTGTCGGAAGGATAGCCGGGACAGTCTTCTGAGCATTGGCTTGTACTTACCGTACTCCCTGGCTCTGTGTTCGAGCACCAGCAAGCTTCGCCCTGTAGGATCGCGTACGCGTAGCCGCTGCATGTATCGGAACAGCTTCCTACGCTATTCCATGTGCTATATGTCGTCTTACCGCTGCTGCCAGTGTTTGAGCTTGAGCACAGAGTGAGCGGATTTGTGATGGAGCTGTCGTCTGCGCGTGTGCCGCTCGCATATAAGAGAAGTGAGCTGAGGACGCCCAATGCTTTCATATTCGTTTGCGTGCTCGATCTGTCCCTCTCGATTAGTTGAAAAGAATCCAAAAGCTCATATCACTGCAAGTCGCTGGAGTTCCGCAGTCGGATTCAGAATTGTCGCTATCACGCGGTGAGGAGGATCGGAGAATCTTAAGGGAGATCCGAGACTAGGATAGTTACGTGAGGATCGTGCTAGAGTGATGGGCAAGACTCTGCCCAAGCATTCCACCTAACCCGATACGCATCACCTTCAAATGCCATATGACTAGAGCAGAGAACCCGGCTTGTCTTGGCTCTTCAGAGCATGGCACCGCAGAGGCTCCGTGTAGTACAAGGACAACGCTTTCATTGAGCAGACTCGTGGCCACCTACCCTTTTTCCTCCCTGGTTATGCCTGTGTTGCTTCTATCATGCAATCTACTTGACATGTTTCACGGGTTAGGGCTCAGATGCACCTCAAAAATAGGCCCAAAATGGACGCCGAAGAACTGAAACTAATTTAGCGTAATAATTATAGCGCCTCAGGAGCAAGCCGGCTTATCAGTCGGAATTGCCGCCCGGCAACAAGATCCGCCGTGTTCACGTTCTGAAGCATGTGCCATCGGATCCATTACTCATGGAATTCGGTCAGTGGAATGCGCTATCATACTCACGGAATCTATGCAGATCTCAACTTCACGTTCCTGGAAAAAGGAAGGGTTTGGGGAATCCATTACGGAAACACATCACTGGCACGTGACGAGACGTCCCAGCAGTATGAGTTTGCCTTGCGTCACACCCGCGACCAGGTTTTGCCATAGTACTCGAAACACACACGAACAAGCGGTGGAAGGTGCTTGTGTGGGGGAGTAGCACGCGCTCGTTTACATAATGTACACCTTCGCGGATCCTCGCGTGCTGGATATGTTGCAGAAGGTGGTTACGACTTTTAGTAGAATCGGAGAGTTCATCAATGTCGAGGCGTCTCCAGACAGCTTGCAACTATCTACATTAAATTCATCCGCATCTGTAATGGGCCGAGTCAAGCTCGCCCGGCCGTTGTTCGTCGGGTCCGGCGACCGCAAAACGGTGCAATTGAAGGCCCGCTCTCTGGACATGATTTTCCGGCGGCTCGAGACCGACCATGTGTCTGCACTCGACCTCGAGTTCAGCACGGGCCACTCGCGTCAGGAGCAAGTGATTATCGTGTTTGATAACGGGCTCGTTACAAAAGAATTCGTCGTTCCTAGTCTGCACACGAGCGTGCCCGCCGTCGATTTCAGCGAGTCCTCGCAGTCGCCGTTTTCGTTTGAATGCCTCCCGTCGCTCCTACGTGAAGCATTTGCGTCGTGTGATAGCAGTGCGGACGAGCTCCAGATCATGTTCCGGCCGAGCTTGGTGTCGTTTCTCGCGCAGAAGCGGGGCAAGCCCTCGAAAAAGTCGATTGATATTGTGAGAGTACCGCAGAATCCGGGGCTGAAAACGCTCATCAAGCTGCAGCTCGACAGCTTCCAGCAGATCACGGCGCTGGCGCCGCGGCAGCTGGACATGAAACTGAAGGAGTTCAGAACCATGCTCATCTTTCTGGATCATATGTGCGAGGGCAGGCCCTTGCGCGCTGAGTTCACGGGATTGAACTCGTCTACACCCGTCGTTTTTATTGGGGAGTCTGCGACATTCCCAAACGTCGAATTCGCTTTCAAGTTCATGTCGAAATTCTCGGGGCCGCGCAACGCTCCCGAAACGTGGGTGCGCGTCGGGCCACAGGGCGCCGATCGACAGCACGAGTCTACGCGGCAGCATGAAGTGTTGCCGGATGAAACAGCAGACTCGAGCATGTGGCAGATGCGCGAAGACCGCCGCAAGGCCCGCAGAGTAGAGCCGCTTCCTGACGAGATTTTGGAGGTGCCGCCCAGTCCCACAGAGATCGGGTTCACGCAGCCGCAGGACGAGGTGCGTGGATTGTTTGATTGAATAGAATGTAACTGCATATTTTAAACTAATGATGCGAGTGGTACACAATGACGGCAATCCCGCCGGCGATTCCACCGATTTGAACGAGGCTCGTGAGCAGATTTTTGGCGACTGACTGCTTTTCATCAGTCTCAAGTAGTTCAGGAAGCACGTTCACCATGGCAACATACAAGAAGACGCCCACCGCAGCCGGCGAGATCAGCTCTGCGAAGGCAATGCCAACGGCGCCAAACGAGTGAGCGAGCGACACACCAGCAAGCGTGCCCAGGGCGGTCGCGAGGTGCGCCTTGCGCGCGGCCTTGCTGCTCATTCCCGAGTTTATAAGCAGAGCGAAGTCGCCGAACTGATGAGGCAGTTCGTGCGAGCTCATAATGAGCAATGACAAGACACCGGCTGCCGGTGTCGCGTTGAATGCGAGGTACAGCGCGATTCCTTCTGTGATGTTGTGCAGCGAATCCGCTACGAGGTTTAATAGTGGCGCAATGCCGCTCGCGCTCTGGGCGCTAGGGGCGTGCGAGTGTCCGCTATGTGAATGCGACAGTGCGCCGAAAACGCGCATAAGTTTGTCCAAAACAACGAAACTGAGGAAAGATCCGAGAATCATTAGAGAATTCTGCAAAGAAAGCTCGATCTCAGGGAGCAGATGAACGAATATAGTACCGAGCATGCTTCCTTCCGCAAAGGCGACAAGGAAGCTCAATACTGTGCCGTCCAATTTTGGCGCGAGGGCCATCAGCACCTGCGTGACTGCAGCGAGTAAAGACACTGCGATCACCGCATTCGAAAAAGGATCGTGGACAAAGACTCGCTCAAGAAGCACTTGTGCAACTGAGCTCGAAAATCGATCCAGTTCATGGCTACCAACATGACTGAAGAGGTCGGAGTCGTGCGCCATTTCGTCTGAGGCAGCAGCACACAGTCCAGTAGAGCAGAACAGCGACTAGGGTTCCTTTCTGGGGGAGGGTAGTGGAGCACTGAAATTTATTTTTCATTCTAAAATCTATCTAAATATGGCTCGTGGTCGCGCGCCTCGAGTGAATTGGCAAAACGTCGCGAAAGAAAATGCCGAATGGGAGCAGTACTATCGGGGTTTGAATATTCCTTCCGCCGATCCCGAGGATTTCGCGAGATTCAAACAAATTTGTCAAACGGAACTGCCCGTGACGTTCCGGATAACCGGCACGTCTAAGAATGTAGTTGATGTTAGAGAAATGATGCAGGCCAAGCATATCAACAAATTGAACGAAATCAAGGAGTGGGAAGGCAAACCCGTAGAGCCTCCGCGGCCGCTCAGCTTCTATCCGGATAATCTGGCTTGGCAGGTCAACGTTGGCAAGCAAGTGATTCGCCGCAACCCGGCATTCAGCGAGTTCCAGCGGTTCTTGGTCGTGGAGACTAATGCCGGCAACGTGAGCCGCCAAGAACTAGTGTCCATGATCCCTCCACTGTTCATGGACGTTGAGCCGTACCATGCCGTGCTGGATACCTGCGCGTCTCCGGGTAGCAAAACGACGCAGCTCATTGAGGCTCTGCACCACACAAAAGACGGGCACCCCACCGTTCCGTCCGGTCTCGTGATTGCGAATGATAGCGATTACAAGCGTTCGCACATGCTGACGCACCAAGTGAAGCGGCTGAACAGCCCCAATATCATTGTGACAAACCATGACGCGCAGATGTACCCGCGCATCTGGCTCGGTAACTCGTATCTCAAGTTCGACCGCATTCTCTGCGACGTTCCTTGCACGGGCGACGGCACGATGCGCAAGAACGTGAATGTGTGGAAGAGCTGGAAGATCAGTGATGCGCAGGGGCTTCACCAGCTCCAACTGAACATCGCGGGCCGCGCAGTTCACTTGCTGAAGCATGAGTCCAGTGGTCGGCTCGTGTACTCCACATGCTCACTGAACCCGATCGAGGACGAGGCAGTAGTTGCTGAATTGCTGCGGCGGTTCCCGCACCTGCACCTTGTTGATGTCAGCGAGAAACTGCCCACTTTGCAGAGGTCTCCTGGCTTGACGCACTGGAAAGTGCAGGAGAAGAAAACGAAAAACTGGTTCCAGTACCCCGAAGAGGCACCGCATCTGCCCCGCAGCTGGTTCGAGCCGACGGACGAGGAGAATGCGAACTTCCATCTCGAGCGCTGCGTCCGCGTCTACCCGTACCAGCAAAACAGCGGCGGCTTTTTCATCTCTGTGCTCGAATTGGCGGGCCCGCCGGTAGAGGCCAAAGATTTGGAGGCAAAGGCAAAGGCGGCGGAAGCCAAGGCCGAGGCGAAAGTCGCGGCGAAGAGGGCCGAGGAAGAGTCGGCGGACGGTGCGGCTGTGGATGAGACCACGAGCGAAGTGAAGAGCGATCTCAAAAGACGAGCTGACGAAGAACTGGAAAAACCGGCGAAAGCGCCTAAGCTGCCACGGGACGTCCCTGCGTTTGAAGAGCCCTTCAAGTTCATGCGCGCCGACCACCCTGAGCTCGAAAGCTGCCGTGCCTTCTACGGCATCAAGCCGGAGTTCAAAATGGATACGCTGGTTGTGCGCAATGCCCAGGGCGAGCCGTCGCGCACAATCTACTATGTTGCGCCGAGTTTGAAGCCCGTGCTGGAGCACAATGACCAGAAAGTCAAATTCATCCACGCCGGCATCAAGCTGTTCAATGCGCAGCGGAATGACGGTGAATGCAAATGGCGCGTTCAGATCGAGGGAATTGCGTTGCTGAATGAGTATGCCACAAAGAGAGTTCTTACGACAAACACTCTGTCGACGCTTAAGAGCTTGTGCCTCGAGTCGTTCATCAGGTTCCCGGAACTGGAGAAGCTTGATAAGGAGTTGCACGACCAAGCGATTGCCGTTTCAGAGGGCTGCTGCCTCTGGCGTCTCAATGGTTCTGTGTATCCGCTCTGGCGTGGCCGAGCGAGCGTGAACCTTATGGCGCCGAAGGAGACTACGGAAGAGCTGCTCCTGCGCTTGTTCGACGTAAACAAGAAGGCTCTGAAGGAGGAGAAGACCGAGAAGAGCGAGGAGAAGAGCGAGGAGAAGAGCGAGGAGAAGAGCGAGGAGAAGAGCGAGGAGAAAGCGACCGAAGAGTCGCCAAATGATGAAGGACACTAATTCTCACAGTCTACTAAAAAGATGTATTTCCATCAATTATTTGGTATATAGACAATAGAAGACCAAGATTAAGGAGAAGCATGAGGAGAAGAGTGAGGAGAAATGGACCGAAGATCCGCCAAAAAGGAAACTAATCTCCGGACACTTTTCTACTGAAACTGGATTTTCCATCAATTACTTAGAGAAGACCGAAGAACCGCCAAAAAGAGAAAACTAATCTCCGGACGCTTTTCTGCTGAAAATGGATTTTCCATCAATTACTTATTAGTATATGGACAAATGCAATAAAGAATGTGCTAACTCTTGCGCACCGGCGCCGGCGCGTTCGGGCCAGATCTGGGTGGGTAGTACTCCGAAGAGCTAGGCGGCGGGCCCGGCGGAGGAGCATAGTCGTCTTCAGGAGACTCAGCGAGTTGGGCGCCAGAGTGGACGCCAGCATAGGCACTAGCCGGAGGCTGGATATTGGAATCAGCGTCGTTTGCCTTTGCATAACCCCCAGTGTACGGCACGAAGTTACCGTTTGCGTCGAAGTGACCGGCGTCACCATGGCCGGGCTCTTGTTTGTACATCGGCACCGCATCCTCCTCATTCTGCTGGTATTGTTGCTGCGACTGGTAGTAAGACGGAGGCACCATCCATGCGGTGCCGGCAATGGGAGTCTGGCCGTGTCTCGCGCGGCTGCAGGACACCCGTTGTATGAGAAGGAAGCAGATCACGAAGACGCCGATGATCACCGCAAGCAAGATCCAGCGGCCGTAGTCGTACCAGCCGCTGCCACCTAAGTCCCACCAGTAGCCGTCATCGTCATTGTTGTTGCTGTTGCTGTCTCGCTTCACAAGTTGCGCCAGGGGTGCCATTGTGAAGATACCAGATCAAGTGGCGTCTTCTTTTTGGAGTAAAGGCCAAGGTAGGGGTTAGACATGTTACAGAATTTTGCTCAGCCCAGCCTTGATTGTGTCAGGGCAGCTTGCAGACGATAATGACCTGCATGCAGCCGTGGGCGCAACGAGTAAGTTTATGAAGTATGTTTATAGAGTGCGATCGCATAGAGTACGATTGCACAGAGTACGATTGCACAGAGTATGACTGCATAAGTATGACTGCATAAAGTAGCAGTTTCCCCATAAAAGTCGTGGTTAGGTGGATAAGAGGTAGGCGAGCTGAGGGGCCTCGGTATTGGCAGCGGTTCACACTCACTCAATGTCTTTTCCCGTTTTTGACGACAGGACTAAATTTGTGTCCGTCTGGCTGATTTCCTATGCAGCTTTAGGCGTATCAGCCTTATCCGTCATTCCTTTGATCTACAGATTGGCCGAGCTCGCACGACATGAGAAAACCGGATCTACGCTGTGCGGCCAGCTTTCGGCTCTTCTCGCCTTCACTATCCCGTCGATATACATCGGATGCTATAAACCCGGTGGCTTACACACAGCGTTCGCAATGGCCGTTGCATATCTAGCGGCCCTACTGCATTATGTGCAAGATGGCCGCGTGAACGTCTGCTGTCCGGATTTGCTACTCTTTTGGACAGGGAAGATCGTCGTGCACATGTCTTGGGCGATCGCTTCCTATCCAGCATGGACTCCAATATGTTTAGCCGTAATGTCTGTTGCCATATTGATGCTGGAATTGTTCAATCCTGCGCGAAGGGCTGAAGATTGTATGGACGACAAGTCGATCTTCGATCTCATTACGTCCGATTTCACTCACAAAGTGCTGAAGGCTGGCGCAACGGGACCCATTTACACGGACGCGTTTACGCTGCCTCCGAAGACCTTGAATGCTGCGTCATGCACTAACAATTTTGAAGCATGCCTCCAACGGTCTAACGGCAAGTTTAGAGTTTGGCGGGCTATTCTAGGTAGCACGCGCTGGAAACTCCTGGCAATAATCATAACTCAGTACTTGCAACAGTTCATCAAGCTACTCGAGCCGCGCTGCCTGCAGCTGTTTTTGGGCGCTCTTTCCGACTACGTCGATGGCAAAGCGCCGCTATATCCATCCTATTATTACGCTCTACTATGTGGTGGACTGCCTATGGTAGGCGCCTGCTCAGGGAACCTGAGTGAAATGATGGACAGTTTCACCCAGGCCTCGGCGAAGGTGTCACTTTTTTCCGCCATATATCGCAAGGGCCTGCGCCTAAGCCCAGCATCCCGCGCGCGCTATCCGACTTCGAAGATTATGGTTCTCATCAATTCAGACTCTGAGCATCTGTTTTCGTTTTTGGACGTGATTCCCTCATTGGCAAGCATCCCTTTTAACGTGATCTTCTCTTGGTTCCAGTTGTACTCCTTTTTAGGCCCGACGTTTTTGGCCGCCATCGCTGTATACGCACTCATTATCCCGGTGACGGGGTCGATCTCTTTCAAAGTCAGCTCTCTGTTCGAGGAGAAAATGGAATTGTATGATACTCGTCTCGAGCACACCAGTAATACCTTTCGCAACATGAAGACGATAAAACTGAATGCGTGGGAGTCCCCATTCGCAGAGAAAATCTTGTACGTGCGAAACTTTGAAGAGCTGCCGCTGTTCAAGCACATCATGTACTTCATCAGTGTCATGGACGAGGCCTGGGAGACCGTCGGCTCGCTTGTCTCAATCGCGGTATTCACAGCATATCTCTACTTTGGCCAGGGGACTCTGTCACCGGAAATCGTCTTTCCGTCGCTGATTTTGCTGGATATTGCCACCGAGCCGTTTATGGAGCTGCCGTTTATTGTGGAGACTTTAGGACAAGCCATAACATCCCAGAAGCGTGTGCATGCGTATCTGTCGGAGGAAGACCATAGCTACGCAAATTACGAGCGGTCGGATGGCGCGGGAAACGTCACAGTTGCTGGGGCAGTTGTTGGCTGGACAGGTGAGCCGGACACTCAGGTGCTCGATGATGTCACACTTTCCGCGCGCAGCGGGGATCTGGTCTGCATAGTCG
Organism: Starmerella roubikii; assembly: GCA_030584945.1. Taxonomy (NCBI): domain Eukaryota; kingdom Fungi; phylum Ascomycota; class Dipodascomycetes; order Dipodascales; family Trichomonascaceae; genus Starmerella; species Starmerella roubikii. Next base: position 227,738 of record JAJMCC010000005.1, on the reverse strand, counting down.
GTGAGGTCGGGTGCGGCAAAACAGCATTCTTGAAGGCGCTCGGCGGTGAACTGGTAATTAAAAAAGGTAGCATCACTATCGAAGGATCAGTTGCCTACTGCAGTCAAGAGGCTTGGCTGCAAAATCTGACACTCAGAGAGAACATTGTTTTTGGGCAGAAATTCGATAAGGAATGGTACGACCGCGTTGTAGAGGCATGTGAGCTCGTGACAGATATCAAAGAGCTGCCTATGGGTGACGCAACAAACTTGGGGACTCGTGGAGTCGCCTTGAGCGGCGGCCAGAAAGCGCGGGCTGCACTTGCGCGCGCTGTTTATGCGCGAGCCAATATCTACCTGCTCGACGACGTTCTCAGTGCCGTAGACGAGCATGTCGGAGGGGCACTGATCAAGCAGCTATTTGCTGCCGATGGTCTCTTAGCCGGGAGCACGCTTATCATGGCCACACACAATACAAAGGTATTGGCACATGCTTCTCAAGTCATCCGGCTCGAGAATCAAAAATTTGTAGAGTGCACGATGTCGGAAAGATCGGTAACTTCGCCGAATCTCGGCCAAAGCTTACCACTTCTGTTACCAAACACGAGACATTACACTGATGACGAAGAAGAACAAGACAGTGAGGACGGGTCTGGACTATGGCTTTACCGAAGGTATTTTCAATATTTGCACCCCGTCTATCTCCTTTCTTTGGTTTGCTTGGTTATTTTCTCTGTGCTAGTGAACAATTTTATTGTGATCTATATGGGGTGGGTATCTAATATGGCGCTCTCCAATTTCGCAGAGGGGTGGCCCTATCTTGCCATCTACATGAGCCTGATTCTCGCGGGTAGCACCTCGAATCTCGTGGCGAACTTGTGGCTCTACATTGTCACAGCAATCAAAATCAGCCGCCGCGTCCATGACGACATGCTGGATAGTGTTATGCACGCTCCGATGAGCTTTTTCGAAGCGAATCCGTTGGGTAAGATAGTGAACCGGTTCACTCACGACATTGAGATTTTGGATGATGAGATTCCTTACACTGTTATGCTTTGCCTACACACTTTCCTCCAATTACTCGTGTCTATGTTGACAGTTATTGTCGGTACTCCCATAGCCACACTGATTATAGTGCCCCTCGGGTTCATTGGTAACAATATTCGGAGACTGTTTGTGCCAACCGAACGAAAAGTGACGCGGATATGTTCAGCGGCGAGCTCTCCGATCTTGTCGCAGATCGAAGACAGCATGAACGGGCAAACGACAATTCGTATGTTTGCTCGATGTGACCAGTTTGTCGAGTTGTATGAGCAACGTGCAGACTACTGGATTAAGGCCACCGTCTTTGAGGGGTCAGTTGGGAGGTGGTTCACTTTCCGCATGGAAGCCATCACGGCAGTGATCAGTCTTACTTGTTCTTTATCGGTCACACGCTTGGTAGGCAGCGGAAGAGTGAGCGTCGGGTTCGCCGGCCTCATCAACAGTCTGGCGTTGAAATCGGGTGTTATGATCGGAGATAGTATCAGGTACCTCTCAAGAGCTGAGTCCAAAGCGGTGGCTCTGAAGAGGATCTTGGACTATATCAATCTTTGCCAGGAAGCACCTTTCTACAGGCAGAGCGAAGTTGTGGACTGGCCTCGTAGCGGCGCCGTCGAGATTCGCGATTTGCGTGTTCGTTACAGCCCAGCAGGTGCCGATGTGTTGAAAGGTGTTTCAATGAGTATCCAAGCTGGCGAGAAAATCGGCATTGTTGGTCGAACCGGAAGTGGGAAATCGACGTTTTCTTTGTCCATTTTCCGGATATTAGAGGCATCTGCAGGCACAATTACCATTGACGGTATTGACATCTCGATGCTCGGACTGCACGAGCTGCGCTCGAAGCTCTCGATTATTCCCCAAGATGCACAGATCTTGACAGGAACGATTAGAGAGAATCTTGACCCACTTAATACAGCCGATGATGCGCGATTGTGGGAAGTACTGGAGAATTGTCATTTGAGAGCGGTGTTTGAAGCGAGAGGCGAGAACCTGGACTCCGAGCTAACAACTCTGAGTCTCGGCCAGAGCCAGCTGCTCTGTCTTGGCCGGGCTTTAGTCCACGAGTCTCCTGTACTAGTGATGGACGAGGCGACCGCTTCCGTGGACACTAATACGGATGAAAAAGTGCAGGAAACGATTCGCACACATTTTAAGACCCGTACTGTGATCACAATCGCCCACCGCTTGAACACTATCCTGGACTCTGACCGCGTGATTGTGTTCGACAATGGCGAGGTCGTCGAGTTCAACACTCCGAAGAATCTGCTCAGTGATAAAAACAGCGCCTTTTCGCGTATGTATTGTGTTAACTAGACTGTCATTGACTCCGGTGGAGGAGCTCGATGCGAGTACGAGGGCGGGAACTCTGGAACAAAGCATCCCACACTATTAACCTGACACGGCAAATCACCAGCTCCACGTACGGTGTGGTATGTAGGCACAGGGTCTTCTTCGTTCTGCTGGTCTTCATTCGCGTCTCTGCCAGTGAGCGAGGTTCTATCTATTTGGTCTTCAAGGCGGGTCAGGTTGCGCTGCGCTATTTCGTAGGCTTCAGCAGTTTCTCTCGAGAGACCACGCTTTCTGCGGACGACAACGTACACGCGAAAGAGGATGAAGCCGAGTCCTAGAGCGCAGACGGGGATGAAGATGCCCATGCACCATACGGCGGCAATTGGCAAGCGCGAGTCGTCACCCGAGTCTCTCCTTGTCAGTATGGACATGGGCAGCATTTTGAGTATTTGAGTGATTCTAGATAGCTCCTAGATAGCCTATATGTGCTGTTCGCGATTAGATTTAGATTGTGAATTCAGCGGAACCCAAGGGTAATTGAACAACGATGATCTCGAGTCGGCTTGGAAAGCGGCTTAGCGGCCTTGTTAGACCCCACAGATTCTCGTCGACGGTCATTCCCGATCTGTCGAAAACACAGAACTTTTGGGAGCACATGAGCGTGTCGGAAACGGAGACGGGCCGCCGCGTGCAAATGAATGGCTCGTCCATGAAAACCCCGGCCGGCAAGCCCCTCGAGATCCCATTCACGCGCGCGGCGATTCTCGCGCATCTGATCGCGCAGGAATGGCGCTCGCTGTCCTCGCTGAAGCTGAAAAGCCACCTCATACCGCTCACGGGCATGGCCGGCCGGTCTTTGGACATCACGCCCGAGGAGCGCGCCGAGGCCACGGAGAAGCTGCTCCCTTACTTGGACACGGACTCGCTGCTTGTGCTGAACCCCCACAAGGACTGTAATGGCGAGCTCCGCAAAGCGCAGGATGCGCTGTACCCGCACATCGTTGAGGATGCGCGCAAGTTCTGGGGCTTACCTGCGGACGGGCTGAAGGTGCTGGACACAGAGAAACAGCTGTTTGGAAACTACCAGCCCGAGGCCACGAAGGAGAAGGTGCGGGAATGGATCGGCACGCTCGACAATTTCGAGTTTGTGTCGCTCGAGCGCGCGACGACGGCAGCGAAGTCGCTGATTGTCGGCATGAACGTCGTGCTGCACCGGCGCCCCGTGGTCGAGCTCGCGATGCTGAGCTCGCTTGACGTGATCCACCAGATCGCGCTGTGGGGGGAGGTCGAGGACACGCACGACGTCGACCGCGAGGACCTGCACCGCGTGCTCGGCGCCGCGTACCTCAACAGCATGCCGGGCAGGAAGTAGAATATATAACATGTACATAGACCAATTATTTCCACATGTGGTGGAACTGCTCATTGATCTCATCGGCGAGCCATTCCTCGTCTATTGGGTCGGCGTGCGCCGCAATGCTCGACAGCGGCAGCGACGCCTTCAGATCGAGCTCGTAGCCGACGCGGATATCCAAAACGTAATTGGTTTTTGTGACGCGGCTGCGGATGAACGAGTCGCGCCAGTCCGGCGAGAACATGAAGATGCCGCCGCCGCTCTCGATTTTTTCGTACCAATACCAGTAGAGCGCATAGAGGACGAGCCCAAATCCGAGGAACGTGTACCGCGAACGGCCCGTATGCGAGAACGACCACACGGCGAGCCCGAACAGGGCATAGCTCAGCGCTCTAAGGAGCTTACGCACCTGGCTCGGGTGGAAATGCCACATGTTGCGGAAGAAGCCGAGCTGCTCGAGGACATCGAGCAAAACGTCGTCGACCTGGTTCTTCAGGTCGGCCGGTGTCTTAGCCGCCTTGGTCTCTCCCCCAGCCATTGCAACGTTCGTAGGTGCTCTACCCTGGGGCCGGGTGTCGAGCGATTCCAGTAACCCGCGTCCCTCTTTGTAAGCTTATCAGCAACTGCTAATGTCGGCGTCGAACTCGAACGGCATCCAGACGCTTCTAGAGGCCGAGAGCAAGGCCCAGGAGACGATCCAGGAGGCGCGCGCCTACCGCTCGCAGCGGATCAAGGACTCGAAGGCCGAGGCCGCGAAGGAGATCGCCGAGTACAAGGAGAAGAAGGAGAAGGAGTTCCGGGAGTCGAGCGCGAAGTTCAAGTCCGACGAGGGCCAGGCCGAGGCCGACTCCAGCGATGCCGCCACAAAGGAAATTGAGGCGCTCAAGGCGAGCGCCAGCAAGAGCAAGGCTAAGGTTGTGGCATACCTCGTCGAGCAAGCCGCGTCTGTATAAGTACGGCGACGAAAAATAATAGGCACTATGTAGTTAGAAAGACAGTCGCTTCGGAGTGCGAAAGCATTGTATGTAGTAGGTCGCCGGCGTCGTCCAAGCGCACTACTTGGACACCGAACCGCTTGAGGTTGCTTGGCTGCAGGTATTTGGACGCCGCGCTCACTAGATCGGTCTGCTCGGCCGGCACAGTGAGCACCTCTGGCGTCTGGCGCGCTAGTCCACGCACCTTCGCGAGGATCTGTGCGCCGAGCTGCCGGCCTCTTATCAAGCCCACAATGTCCTCTATTGATTTGAACAGAATGACCGGCTCGTTGTTGAAGGTGAACGACGGCACGGAGATCGAGTCGCTCAGGCATTCTCCCGTCGTGTCAATGGCGACGCTGACGGCTCTGAGGTCGGAGCTTGCGAAAAGTATGTGCGGAGAGTGGGCCGGCGCAAGGTCGCTGAAATTGAACTCGAACACGATCAGCGTGTTCTCAAGGCAGAGTTTGGGCCATCTCGAGTCGGAATTGTTGGGTGTTGTGTCATTTAGTGTGGTTTTCGCGTCTTTCTCTTGCGCGTCTGTAAGGTTCGTTTTTGAGGCATTCGTTTCTGCGCCCAATGTCGTGTCGTTCGCGCCCAAATCTGCGGTTTTACTGACATTTGCACCCAATTTCGTGTTATTCGCGCCCAAATCTGTGCCACTTCCGGTATTAGTGTCATTTGCACCCAAACTCGCGTCGAATGTCGCCAGATCTGTGTTACTTGTTTTCTGCACTTTCGACGCGTCCAGACCTTCGCTCTTCCCGCAGTCGCTCTCCGATCTTCTTTTGATCCCGCCATCAATGCCACGCTCTGCGTCCTTTCCACTGTCATTCGCGGTCGCGGCGTTTCTCAAACTAGCATTCGTCTTCTGCCCAGGTACACGCTTAGCTGCACCTATCCGAGAATCTCCATTGACGTCTTCAGAACTACTCGCTCCGCCAAATAGCGCGTACACGGATTGCACAATCTGTCTTCGCGGCGATAGATTAAACGGCATTCACTCAATAGCTCATCCCACAGGGTAGTATCCAGCACGAGCCCCGACCCATTCACGTCATACCCAACGCATGAACGGTGTCCTGGACAACGAGCGCGTGCGCTGGATCGAGGCACAAATCGCCGAGAGGTTCGGCTTTGATGTGCACGAGAACCGCACTGTGCTATTGTGGGTATTCTCGAGTTTCGCGGTGCTTGCGCTAACGCACCTCATTTGGTCGCGGCTGTCGCTCACGCGCTCTACGGGCCGCGGGCTCGCCTTCGCACTGCCGGTTCCGGAGGCCGCGCGGCCCCATTGGAAGGGCAAACGCGTGGATGTCATGAACATCCAGGATCCCGAGCAGCCCGATGTGATCCGGTGCCTGTGCCCGGCGACGGGCCAGCTGCTCGGCCACGCGAAGGCGGCGACGGCGTCGGAGATCGACGAGCGCGTCAAGCGTGCGCACGCCGCCTTCAATGGCGCGAAGTGGAGGTCCTCGACGACGAAGGACCGCGCGAAGGTGCTGAAGACGATGCTGCGGTTCATCAGCGAGCACCAGCAGGAGGTGTGCCAGGTCGCGTGCCGCGACACGGGCAAGACGATGATCGACGCGTCCCTCGGCGAGGTCATGGTCACGCTCGAGAAAATCGCCTGGATCATCGCGAACGGCGACGACGCGCTCGCGCCCTCGCAGCGGCCGGGCAGCGCGTCGTGGATCATGCGCTACAAGCACGCCGAGGTCCGGTACTCGCCGCTCGGCGTCGTGTGCGCCATGGTGTCCTGGAACTACCCGCTGCATAACCTCATGGGCCCGATCGCGGCCGCCCTGTTTGCGGGCGACGCAATCGTCGTCAAGTGCAGCGAGCAGGTCGTATGGTCCTCGGAGTACTTTGTGCAGATCGCGAAGCGCGCGTTGGACATGCACGGGTTCGACCCCGATCTCGTGCAGCTCGTTGCGTGCTGGCCCGCGCACGCCGACGCCCTCACGACGCACCCGCTAGTGAAGCACATCACGTTCATCGGCAGCCGGCCCGTCGCGCACCACGTCGTTGCGGCGGCCGCGAAGCCGCTGACGCCCGTCGTCGTCGAGCTCGGCGGCAAGGACCCGCTCATTGTGCTCGAGGACTACACGAAAATCTCGGCCGTCGCGTCGATCATCATGCGCGGCGTCTTCCAGTCTGCCGGGCAGAACTGCATTGGCGTCGAGCGCGTCATTCTGAGCGACCGCGTGCACGACGCCCTCGTCGAGACGCTCGCCGCGCGCGTCAAGGCGCTGCGCGTCGGCAGCAGCATCGACGAGGTCGCCACCGTCGACATGGGCGCGCTCATCAGCGTGCCCCAGCTCGAGAAGCTCGAGAGTCTCGTCTCGGAGGCCGTGGACCAGGGCGCGCGGCTCGTCAGCGGCGGCAAGCGATACGTGCACCCGAAGTACCCCCTCGGCATCTACTTCGAGCCGACGATGCTCACGCATGTCACACCGGATATGACGATTGCGCAGGAGGAGGTGTTCGGTCCGGTGATGCTGGTTATGAAGCCGGCAAGCAGCACTGACGAAAGCATTGCCCTCGCGAACTCCACCGAGTTCGGGCTCGGTGCATCGGTGTTTGGCAAGTCGAAAACGACTTTGAACTACGTCGCCAGCGAGCTGCGGTGCGGCAACGTCGCGCTCAACGATTTCGCCACGTACCACCTGTGCCAGCTGCCGTTCGGCGGCGTCGACGGCAGCGGGTACGGCAAGTTCGGCGGGTACGAGGGCCTGCGGGGTCTCTGCCTCGAAAAATCCGTATGCTCGGACCGCTTCCCGTTCATCTCGACCCAGATCCCGAGCGTCCTCGACTACCCGATCCAGTCGGCCAGCCGCGCGTGGGGCCTCGTCAGAGCGATCAACGATCTCGCCTACGCGACGTCGTGGTGGGGCAGATTCAAGGGACTGCGGCGGTCGATCTCGGTGTCCCTGAAATCAGTGCGCACAGAGAGGACGGACAGTGAATAAAAACATTAGTGTGACGTAGAAACGAGCAATGAGTTGGTTTATTTTCTTCTACAGATATGTACATTACGAGTTATTCTTGAACAGCTCCTGAAGTTTTCCGCCGTACGTTTTCACAATCTGTTCAATCTCGTTCGTTTGTCGCTTGACCTCGTCCTTCGACACGCCAGAGTCCTTTTGCGCCGCCTTCTTCAGCGGGTTCAGGTATTTCGCCCGCAGACTCGCCACAGAAATGCGGTTCTCGTGGTTATTCCGCAGGTTCTCGTAGGCATCCTTCACGAGTTTGGCCATGGCAGCCTTTTTGTCGGCGGTTTGCTGCGGCACATTGACGCTCAGCGTCTGCTTGTCTGTTGAGGACAACTCAGCCGGCAGCCCAAGCTCGGAAATAATCGCTGTTTGGATGCGCTTCACCTCGTTCGGGTCGAAGGCGACAATATTGATTTTGTTGCCCCGCGCGGCGATGGTCGCAATACTCTTCAAAGGCGCTAACGACCCGTGGCCGATATCCACATTGAGCCTCGCGAATTTTTCGGTGCTTATGCCGCTGGACCGGGCCTCTTTGACCTTGTCTTCAAAGGCCCTGAGCGTTCCGTCGAGCGCTTTTTTCAGATCAGCCGCGTTAAATTTGACCTCGGATGGCGAGGCAGCAGACGTTGCCGAGAGCGCCTTGCCGCCCTTTTTTTTAAGTGTTACACTGCTCGAAGAAAATGCTCTTAGTATACGAGCAGACATAAATACGGAAGGTTTAGGTGAGACTAGATCTGCCACGGCAAAGAGGCAGAAGGACCGGAAGGATGCAACTAAACACGTGGCGTAAGCAGCAGGCCTGCGAGCGGTGCCGCCAGCTTAAGGTGCGCTGTGAGTACAAGAGCCTCACTAGTGAGGTATGTGTCCGCTGTGAGAAGAAGAATGTGAAGTGCGTGATTCCAAGGAGGAACGAGCAGAGGCTACAGAAAAACAGCGTTATTACGCACGAGGAACCTCGCAACGTTATTTATTTTGAAAAACTAATCCGTGAGGCTGAGCAAAGCCTGAAAAAAATTAATGTGAGCCCGCTGAAGCGGGCAATTGCCCTCGGCGTCTATAAAGTCGACGAAGTGGAGAAGTACTATGCTGAATTAAAGGCAATGCCCTGCCGGTTCCCGTTGATTCCTCAGCTGAAACTCGCGGACAGCATCATGGAGGTCGAAAGGACATGGCCCTGGCTGGCCATTGCTTTAGTGACAGTCGCGGCAGTCAACTCTCCGGGGAAGATCATGAACGATTTATGGAGCTGTGTCAGTTCGCTCTATCTTGTTGAGAAAGAGTCGCGCAACTACCGCGTGGCCACTGATCGCGCGTTGGCGCTTGCTCAGCTTTGCCAGTACGCACTGCATCACGAGAAGGACGCCGCGGCCATGCTGCTAATTTTGCACGGGAAAACAGATCATGCCTTGCAGCTGCTTGCACGGGCGGACAACGAAGTGCTGACGGAGATCGTCGTTCAAAGTACGATTGTGGCGATTCTGCCGTACACACTTGCACCGCGGTTCATATCGGTGAACCCGCTTATTATCTATTACCACTCTAAGGTCAGTCATCGAGATCCCAACATTCTGAACCTGGACTCGCAAGCGCAGTGCAATTGTTTAGAGTCGAGCAGCGAGTGTGTCGCGCTACCGATGCTCGAAATGGCGCTTTACTACCATAAAACCTTGAGCAGCATAGAAATGGCGTCTTCTTACGACGAATTGAGTTCCATTGTCAATGCGGCTCTGAACTTCATGGCCGTGTTCCGCCGCAGTGCGCGCGCCGCTTCAGAGATGTACGCCGTGTCGCGCTCGAGCTACAACGAGAACTTCATCTTCCCGCATATGAGCACCTTCTTGGCAGCACAAAACAACATCATCCGCAGCGCCTTGCTGCGCTGTTTGCTGCTCTGCACGTCGACGCAGTGCCCCGGAACCCCGTTTCTGACCTCCATCATTTCGCACGGCGTCGAATCGTGCGGACAACTTGTTCGCATGTTCAGCGACTTGGAGGACCCGATATTCCCGCAATCGATGGTCTTTCATATAAGCATGGCTGTGAGGCTGCTGCAAGTTCTACGGCTCATGGCCTATGCTACGGGCTGTGACATCGACGTTAGGTCAGACTGTATGCTCGAAGTAGTTCTACTCAAATGGGAAGAGCTCATGCGGCGCAGCTCATTTCTGCGCTCACAATACTCGCATATGTTCCCCCCGATCGACACGTCTAACTTGAAAATCGGACAGCTAGACGCCGAATCGAATACAGTGTCTGGCTCCGGCGCCACGAGTCCATTCGACGTATTCATGTTTGACGAGGCTACGAAAACCGTGCGGGAGAAAATCCACATGTCCCGTAACACATTGGTCGAGACTCTGCTGGGGATCGTTATGAACGCAGAGCGAGTTAGAGATCTTGACCGACCGGTGAATCTAAGCCTCACTTCTGCCCTTGTTGTGCTATTCCAGTTCGGACAGGGTGGTACAAACGTTTTATAATAGTCGTACAGGATATTTGTATTTAACTTCGCATGATCGGTCCTCCGATTGACGCTGACATATTTTGCGATGCTATGCGACAGGTATCTGCGGCTACGTCCCAATGCATCACGGGATTTACCTGATACTTTGCAGTAGATGAACGCCCCCGCCCATGCATGCTTTCATCTTGAGTGATGTGTCATCAGGATCCTGGTCCTCCTAAACCTGGTCTTCTGCGTCGCTATTCTTGACCTCCCTGTTCCATGGCCAGTCGATTAGACTTTCTAAGCGACCCAGTCGATGGTCTTGACACCGACCAGTTTGGAAATCGCATAGGGTTTGACGACGCGGCGCGTCCGGACGGTAAAAACTGCCGTCAGCTGTCTACAGGAGATGGTTACGAAGCAGCGATCTTGGGCTTGAAAGATTTTCCAGAGTACGCGGGAGTTCCGTCGCAGCTATACGGATCCGATCTGATCTCGTCGCAGCACAACACGAAGCCCAATGCAGAATACTTCGGGCCTGCCGTTTACGGCCACGACGACGGCCAGCACGCCGATGCCGATATGCACGCAATGCGCGGCCACCGGCCATTCCAACTTAGTGGGACCGCATCGCCGGCGGATCCCATCATCAACATCGTCGCTCCGGACGAAATGACGCAGACTTATAAGCAAGAGGCGTTCCCAATGTACAACGCAGAGGGCCTGCCCGTCGAGTCGCGTCTGTCCGAGTTCGAGCACACGTCGGCGAACTCGCATACGGACAGTGACTTCCTGTCGAACGCGCACTCGACGCCGATGGGCACGCCATCGACGGGCGGCTTCATCGTTCCTCCGGGAACGCCGCGCAGCGTGTCGTCCGACTTCAGCCCGGCCGGGTCGCCGCACACGCAGGACCGGCTCGCGAGCCCTTATGAGCACGATTACGATCCATTCGGCGAGGAGAATCTCAGCCCGCTCGTCGAGAGCGGCGCCTTCTCGGAGCAGGGGCTCGACAACGACACGAACGAGTTCTTCGCCACGCCGGAGCAAAACATGGAGCCTGCGCCTTTCCAACCACACCAGTCGCGCCAGTCGAGCCACTCGAGCCAACACCATTCGCGACAGCCGAGCCATTCGAGTCAACGCAGCCACTCAAGAGAGCCGAGCCACTCGCAACAGCCGAGCCTGCCGAGCCTGCCGAGCCTGCCGCAGCCAACGACGCAGCAGCAATACCAGCAGCAATACCAGCAGTTCCCGCCGTTCCAGGCGTACCCGGAGTACACGGAGCAGTACGCGCCATACCTGGAGAACCCAGAACAGAACACGATGTACATACAGGCGGCGCCACCGCAGTTGAATCTACCGGTCGACGAGTTCGCCGCTGCATCCAGACACGCGCCTGGCCATTCCATAAGGGGCGGAGCCCCCGTACCGCATCAGTTTTTAGCACCTTCCGACGCACAGACCCTCACTGTGCCGCGGCGAAAATCGCGCTCGCACTCCGACTCACGAAGCCTACGAGAACGCAGCGCGATCATCGAGTCTCTAGACCAGCAGCCGGCGCTGCTCGGCCAGCATTTTTCGGGCCAGCGCCGGAACTCGTCGCAGAACTCGGAGTCCCACAGCCCGAGCGACGTGTCCTCTCATAGCTCGCCGGAAATGGCGTTCCCGGCATACAACCAGCTGAACATCGTGCCGCCCGACCCGTTGAAGTTCGAGGGTGGCCAAGAGGGCATGCATTGGCCGGGGCCCTCCGGGAGCAGCTCGACGCTTCTCGCCGTGCCCGCCGCCCTACGCGCGCGCTCGAGATCGAGTCCGTCGGAGCCGACGCAGGACCTGAAGGCGGCTCAGATGTTCTCCTGTGAGCTCTGCGGCAAGAGGTTCACGCGCGCATACAACCTCCGCAGCCACATGCGCACGCACACGGACGAAAGGCCGTTTGCGTGCCAGCACTGCGGGAAGGCATTCGCGCGCCAGCACGACCGCAAACGGCATGAGGCGCTGCACAGCGGCCAAAAACGGTTTGTGTGCTATGGGAATACGAACGGGCTGAAGTGGGGCTGCCACAAGCGGTTCGCGCGCGCGGACGCGCTCGGGCGGCATTTCCGCACCGAGGCGGGCAAGAGCTGCCTCCGGCCGCTCGTCACCGAGATCTACGCAAACGGCTCGAATCGCGACGCCGCGCCGGAGGGCATCCTTTTCACAGGAACGTCGAACAACCAAGTGCAGCTCACCTTCGCCGTGCCTGAACACGAGGCCAGCGCGAACATGCCAGCGAGCGAGCGCGAGGACGTGACGCGGCGCACTGTCATTATCACGGCGGTGGCCGAGCAGCTCCAGGAATTCTTGCGTGATGAGCGGTTTTCATAAATGTAACTAGTAGGTTTAATGCAAATTAAGCGAAGTCGCCCGTGACATGGAATACCTTAGGCGAGAACTGCTTGATTTTCTCGAGATGGATGCACTTGCGCTGCAAAGCCTGCTCCATTTCGGCTTGCCAGCGCACGAACTCACCAACGGCGACATTCTCGTGCAGATGGATGACCGGCTGCGTGCGCGACGGCGCCGAGAGGGCCAGCGCTACGGGGATCGCGTCGCGCGCGTGCGGGAGGAGGCCCATGTTGATATGGCTGACCTGCGCGAGATCGAGCTCGGGGATGCGGTTCACGGCGTTCGCGTTGTCCTCAACAAATATAACGACTTCATCGGTCTCGTCCGGTTCAAAGTCGCCCGTCACCGCCCGGCACTTGATCCGGTTCTGCTTCGCAGCGCGAAGCATGCCCTCCACGCTCCACGGATTAATTTCCCAGCAGTACACGATGCGCGGCTGCTGCCTTGCATAGGGCAACGCGAAATATCCGATGCCAGAATAGAGGTCCACAACCGTTGAGCCGCGTATCGGCTGCTGCGAGTCGAAGGTGTCCAGCACCCGTTTTTTTTCCGTCACATTGCCGCGGCTGAACATCGTGTACAATGGCGCCCACGTCTGGAAAATCCCGTTCTGCACACTCGTGGCCCAGAACGCGTGGTCAAAGTCCAGCGAATCGGGGTCGAATTGCCCGAAATCGCCCACAACGGGCTCAATTTGGGGACGACGCACGACGTCGCCATGCTTTATGGGTGCGTTGATCGCTACGTGCGTGCAATTCGGGTGCTCTTGCAGCAGTCTAGTAGCATTGCGGCCATCGGATCCCGTGGGGAGCAAAATCAAAGGTGGATAGACCACGTACTTCACTTTATGGCGGTCATGTGGTTTCGTACATAGAGAGCAGCCCGCGCACAAGGACCAGTCGGATGCCAGTGCGACGGGAGTTTCAATAAATAGATGTGTTTGGCCATTTTTCAAAACAGTCTTGGATTTTTCGACTTTGAGCTGTGCTATTCTACTTTGCAAACCTCGAATCTCGCGGGGATCTTCGTGAAAGTAGTGATGCATCGCACATAGCGAAATTATTAAGGCCTGGCGCGGGGAAAAACTGTTTACCACGTTACTTGATCACCTGACAAATTCCCGTTAGATAAGGAAGAGTCATGTAGTGACTAATGCTCCTGACCGACGCAACGCAAGCGTAAAAATTGCGTCTGTGCTCTGTTCGCAGGCCATTTTTACGAATTTCGCCATTTTTCCATTTTTCCTCGTCACTGGTTTACGGACCTGCAGAGGTCCGGATCTGGGGCTAGAATGTCAGGCGCAAACCACAACCTATCGAGGAAGGAGGGTTGACCAGATCGCTGGGGTGCGCCTAATTTTTTTTAGTCAAGCGGCGTCAACTTTCTGAGATGGAATTGGCAAACGGGCTCTTTACACGAGCTGTTGACCGCGCTTATGACATAAAATTGAATGTCGCCGTTTGGATGGCATTCAAGCCGCTGCTGAAGGTTTACCTGAGTATCGGCACGGGCTTTGTCCTGAGTAAAACAAAAATTCTGACGCCCCAATTGAGCAAAGGCATCAGCCAGCTCGTTTTGCTGATCCTCATGCCCGCTCTGATCTTCAATAATATCGTGTCGCACATCATGGACACCGACATCAAAGAGTTCGGCGTCGTCGTGTTTAGCGGATTCATATACTATACAGTGGGCCTTGGCTACGGCCTGCTTCTGAGCCTCGTGTCGCCCATTCCGAAGGGCTGGTTCGGCGGGCTGCTTCTCTGCTGCATGCTGAATAACTGCTCCGATCTGCCGCTGGCCTACGTGCAGGCGATTGGCCAGTCTCCCGTGCTTCCGTCCTCCGTGGCCACAGTCGGACAGGCCTACTGCGTGCTGATCGTTATTATCTTCATCATCTTTAATTTCAACTTGGGTGGCTCGCGGCTCGTGGAATGGGATGCGACGCGCGACGAGCCGCACCCCGAGGAGCCCACGGTGCCAATCCTGACTCCTACCGGATTATACACCTGGTTCAAGGAGTGGCGCCGGAAGAAATTCCAGAAATCAGCCTCTGCCTCTAATGAGCACTCGGAATCCGAGAAAGACACAAAAAATGATCTCGAGGACCAGGAGAGCACAAACTCAGGCGAGCGGAATGTGCCGTACGTGGGCCCAGACGATGCGGAAATGCCCATGGCTGGTAAGACTCTGACTACTCAGTCTATGGTGCGTGCTAGCAGGGAACGGATTATGAGTACCGCTGACGCGTATTACGCCTTCCCGAGACGTGATTCCGATGACGACGGAGAGAGCATCGCACCCATTCCTATTGGCGCCGACGATCCTGTGGCTTATCAAAACATGAGCATTCTCCTTAGCCAAAGGGACCAAATGCAGAGCGCTGAAAGGACCACTTCACATCAGTCATTGGCGAAGCCTAAATCGAAGTGGCAGCGCTTCAAAAGAAGATGGCGCCTTGCCAAGGAAAAGAATTTCGCAACGAGGTACTGCCTGAACTTCCTCGAGGACATCTTTGTGCCCCAGATGCTGGCGCTGATTGCGGCGGTCACGGTGTGTATGATTCCGTGGGTCCGCCGCGTGTTTGTCCAGGGCCAAGACATCAAGCACTTCCACGACGCGCCAGATAGCCTGCCTCCGCTTGACTTCATTATGGAGTTCCTCTCTTTCTTTGCGGCGGCGCAGGTCCCGCTCGGTCTTATGCTTCTCGGCGGCACAATCGCTTCCTTGAAGCTAGGAAAGGTCACAAAAGGGTTTTGGAAGACACTGATTCTGATCTGTCTTTTCAAATTGGCTCTTCTGCCGATAATTGCTTGTGGGTGGATCCACCGCATCCGCGAGATCGGGTGGATCTCAAAGGACGACTCGATGACACCAATTGTGCTCGCCGTCGCCGCAGGAACGCCGTCGGCGACCGTGCAGATTTACTTGACGCTGGCGTGGATCGATCCGACTAAGGAATCGGTCGTGCTGAACTGTTTGGCAATCAGTCTTATGGCCCAGTACGCTTTTCTACCGATTAGCATGACGTTCCTTATGACTTATGTTATCATGCACTGGGTGTAATCTCAGACTTATCTTTAATTGTGATATAAAACGACGGTTTAAAAATCTTGGCTTCTCCGGCATAAATGCAAACCCGGTCACGATAATGACTGCAATCACAGCCCAAGCCCTATAAGTGGGGGTGGTGAACAGATGACGACGAAAAAACCGAGCACCGGCCGTCGCCATGTGGCTGATTACATGTACGACACGGCAGCCCGCATGGCTAGTGCCAGTGGTATCGATTCGAAATTGGAAGATCTGCCGGCCCTGAGTCTCTACGCTTTCGTGACCTCGCTCATGACTCTGGGCAGCCGCGTCTTGCGAATGGGCCGCGTGGAACTGGGAATCGCCCAGATCTTGCAGTGGCAGAGGCCAGCAATGACATTCACCATACTTTTTGCATACACCTGCATCTGCTACCACCCACAATGGCTGCTCATAATGCCTCTGTTCTATTTCACATGCTTTGTTCTGTTCCCGAACTATGCGGTCAAGTTCAAGATCGACGAGCATGCTGTAGAGGTCCAGTCCGATCCTCTAATATTCCTTTCTGAGGAAGAAAAAAAGAAGAACTCCCGGAACCTGCTCACGGCCATAAAGCAAGGCCAGAAGTCTCTAGCGAATCTTGTGGACAAGCTCGACAAGCTCGACGAGTTCCGCGAGGGCCCGGCGAAATTCCAGGACGTGCAGGTCTCGAGCATGATGCTCGTGGCGTCGGCGCTCAGCTTTGTCGTGCTTGCGTACCTGCTGTCCTTTCTGTCCATGCCGTTTTTTTGTTCATCCATTGGGTGGTCGGTTGTGCTGTCGAAACACCCATTGGCAAAGCTCACAACACAGAAGCTCGAGGAGATCGATCTCGGCCCGGAGATCGATCTGCACGAACTTTATTGCAAGTTCGTGGCCTTCTGCCACGAGCATGTGCTGTTCGACGACAAGCCCCTCCGCCGCGTCGTCGAAATATACCAGCTACAGCCCGAGGGGCTCACTGTGCGGCAATGGAAAACAGCCTCCAGCATCTACTCTACGTCGCCGTACGTGCTGCAGTCACCGAACCGCGTGAACAAAGAGGGCCCCGTAGGCGCCGCTGACTTGGCGGACGTCGAGGCGCCACAAGGTTGGTACTTTGATCTCACAGATGACTGGGTCTGCGACAAGGATGCGTTGCTGTGGACCTCAATGGCCGGGATCTCTGACGTTGAGGCCTCTGGCCAGTGGGCTTACGACGTCCAGCACGAGGGCCCTATGTGGAGACGCTGTCGGCTGACTCGGTACTGCTACTACGACTTCCGCCAGCCTGGCGATGAGCGGCCAAAAGAACCACTGTGACAATTTCTATTGCTATTTATTTGTGTATTTCACTCGCCATTGCAGCCACACATACTACCCTAACTAAGAGCGGTATCAGGATGGTGCAGCTGCGCGTGTTCGACGCCTTTCCGAAGGTAGACCGCTCTTATGTATATAAGGAAGGCAACATCGATCCGGCGAAGGTCTTCTACTGTCTGTTCGCGCTGCTGTTCCTGTATGTTCACACGGCGTCCATGCTTGGCGTGACGTATAAACAGAACTTTGATGTCGACCACGTTATTCAGGACACGTTCCCGATCAACATCGCCATTGTTTTGAAGTCGCCCTGCTCGTCCTTGAGCATCATTTTGCAGGACATCAGCGAGGACCGCTTGCTTGTAAACGAGCTAGTCCGGGCCACGCCGCTCGAGGGGCCCGCTGGGGAAGAGATGTGTGAGATCCGCGGCACTTTCTCCGCGAACCGCGTGCGCGGCCAGCTGGCCATCATCCCTCAGATGAGCTGGCGGAAAATGCCGACTTTCAACTCGTCGCATTTCATCGAGAGCCTGTATTTCGGAGAGTTTCCTGCCATCGTCAGCCCCTTGCAGATGACGCAGCATGTGTTCGAAAGGCCCATGGAGTCGCGGTATTACTTGACGCTCATCCCAACGACATTCACCCCGTTGGGCCTCGAAGTAGACACCTACCACTACGCGGTCACCCAGGCTCACAAAGAAATCGGAGAGCACTACCGCGCGCAGCCGGCGATCTACTTCAATTACGATTTCGATCCGATCAAGATCACGTATCTGGACAATCGTATCTCTTTCCTAGACTGGCTGTGCCGAGCAGTCAATATTCTGGGGGGTGCGATGTTCGCAACTAAGGCCATCTACAAAGTTGTGGAGAGGAAACACGCGACAAATCGCTACAGCTCAGGACTGCTAGACTCGAAATGAATTCTAAAATAAGTGTATATTTATTACAAAAAATTCCATTTATAAACCCTCTGGTGTGAAAAAAATAGCTATGAAGTTGCCAATAAATAAATTCTTGACCCAGCTCGGAGAGCAGAGACCGGCGAATCTCCTCATACTATCAATAGGCAATCCGTCGCCGAAATTCGACGGGACGCGGCATAGCGCAGGCCACATGGCCCTGGACTATGTCGCTAAGTACCTCGGCGGTCTTGGGCCGGTTTACTTTCAAGACAGTGCCGTGAAAATGGCACCCTTGATCGAGCATCCCAACGTGTTTTTTGCGAAGTCTCAGGAGTACATGAACCTCAGCGGGAAGGCCGTGCGATCGGCGGTAAGAAGGCTGAACGACTGCAAGCTGGTCGTCGTGCACGACGACATCGACTGCGACGTTGGCCAGTGTAAGTTCAAGTTAGAGTCGCGGCAAGTCGGCGGTCATGGCGGGCTCAAGGACATTGTAAAATTCTACCCAGAGCCGTTTGCGCGGATGCGCATCGGCATTGGTTGCCCTCCGAGCCGTGCGCTCGGAGACGTGGCCGATTATGTTCTGAAAAAATTGACAATTAAGGAGCGCGAGGCATTCGAGCAGTCTACACTGCCAGAGGCCTACGTTCTAACTACAAAAATGGCTCGTGTTATGGACCGCAATAGATCTCGCCGCTCGTCTCGAACAGGGTAAGCGCCTGTGTGTGCTCGCGATTCATTATCACGGAATCGGGTAGGGGCTATCAATTACGATATGGATTACTCTGTGCGAGAGAGGTCGAAGAAGTTCGATATCAATGTCAGTATCGACAGACAGTATTCCGTCGACGCATTGCGGGCTATTCTCTCCACGATCTTGTTTCATCGTTTGTTTGGTACACTCGTTCCTACGATTGGAGAGGCCGTGGATGTCACGTATCCTATAGCCACGCACCCCGAAACGGAGGACCTCGTGAAACAGCGGGCCAAAGAGCTGGCTCTTCGGCTGCGCGAATCTAGCACGAATTCGCAAGCTGTGCAACTGCAGTTCTTTTCTCGCAGAGTGAAGAAATCAGCGTGGTTCGCAAAAACACATAATTTCTGCTGGGAAACCTGGGAGATCAGCCTCAATATCGAAGGAAAGCGCCCAGTCGATATTGCGCAACAGAGCGTCGCGCGCTTGCATTTCTCGAAAGAGCTACAGAAAGCTTTAATGGAAGTTGTCGTCGCCGTGGACGCGAATAAGGACCACATACCACCAATTACAACCACGGACGTGTCTCCCTTCTTGTATGAGATTTCGTTTCTTTAGCATATTTATTTACTTAGCACTCGGTCGAGTTCTCTTAGAGTCATTTGCACGCAGACTCTATAAACGCTCTTTGCTCAATGCCTTGTCACCGTTAACGAGAATGCAGTCCGTGATTACATTTGGCACCACGGTTTTGGCTAATTGCACAATTTCCGGGTTGTGCGTTCCTGGTTGAAGCCAAATTGCCTTCACAGGGAGACCAGACAATTTCTCGACAAGTTCCTTCGTAACCGCCGGCGGCGTGATGACGCTGATGGCCAGGTCATAGTTTGGCGGCACAGAAACGTCGCGAATGCTGCTCACTGGGGTCAATCCAAGTATAGGATCAGGCTTCGGATTGATCGGGACAGCCGGTAGATCACGCATCTTATACCAACTCAAAACCTTGTAGCCATACTTCGCCGGGTTTGCCGAGGCTCCAGCAACAGCATACACCCGGTTCTTCTTGAAAAAGTGGTCCATTACCCTCAAGCGCGCGAGCAAGGTACTTCTTGAGTACATAGACTAGATACGTATTTTGTCTGTCATCACTCCCAAATAAGATCGTACAGCATGTTTTGGAGACTTTCAACGTTGGAAAATAATGTGTTTTCAAGTCCTGGCTCAAATGCCTGCACAAGATCTTCCTCGAGGCCCAGCGGCTCTTCAAGGCTACTCATAGCAGAAATGCCATCATCGGCGTAGTCATAGTCGCTATCAACGTTACTCCGCCGCTGCAGATCTTGCAGGAACTGTTCAGTGCGGTCGTCAGACTGTGGCAAGTTGAGTGAAGTTTCTCCCTTGTAGAATAATGAGTCCATGCGGTGATAGGCGAGGCCAATGCCTTCTTCCCAGCAATGACTTAACGATCGCAGGCATTCGAGCCATGATCTCATGAGTGGAGTGTTCCGCTTCTTTTCGCGCTCCGAGCTTTGCGCATGATACCGCAGAACAAAATGGCCTAACGACGAAAAGCTGAGACGGCATGTTGAAATCCAGTAGGCATGCAGATGAGAGTGCGTGATCTCGAGACAGAATGAGATGATTCTCTGCACAAGGTCGCGCGCACCGGAACGATAGTGCTTACCATAAACGGGGTCCAGAAGGCGGCGGTAGATCAAAACCTCTACGGCCAGAACAGATAGATGAAGCATGCCATTACTGCAGTACTTCAACTCATTTTTCGCTCTGATATCCTTCACGTCCTCGCTTAACGAGTCCCACCACTCGCGCAATGAAGCTAGCAAGCTTTCTGCGATCGAAGACACCTCCTGAGGAGTTTCTTTCATTTCATAACAATACAGCCCGTGTGTGTATAAGCCATTTAGAGTATCAGAGAGAATGTTTGTGACCTTCACCAATTGAACGAACCCGCGCTCTTGTGAATATTGACTCTCAAACTTATGCTCACTTTCCCCGTAGTAGAGCATGCTGGGGTGGCCCAAATTGGCGGCGGACCATTTCTCGTTGTAGTACACAAGAGCCCAAGCTCTCCTGCGAGCGAACTTCTCACTCTCGCTGATGTTCCAATCGGAGCAGTCTAGGTGCAGTCCTAGTGAGAAGGCTGTGGCAACTAGTGTTCCGACATGAAGTCTGCCCGAAATCGGCTCGTGAAGCCCGTCACCAGGCAGTTTCTTTTGGAGGTATAGCAGAATGGCAGTGACAGTATCGATTGATGCACCTCGACAACTGATGTCATGCTGAATGCTGTAGAGACTCATCCGCCATAGATCGTTTATCAAGCGCGGAGGAATGGCCTTTGTGCAAAGCTGTGTGCTATACTTCCAGTACGTGCAGGCTATACCCAACATCGCACAGATGAGGCCGCGATTCATGGGCGGCTTATGATGAAAATATGAAGAGTAGAAGCGTCGCTTGTCAACTGCAGGATACGACCAATCAATAAATCGGAAATACAGTGCAATTAACTGCTCCTCAAAGGGGGCCACAGTCTTCTTGAGATTCTCGAACTTGTTCTTCCAAAGCGCTAAAACATCTTCATCACATTCACATTCGTGCTCGTATACTGTGAATGAGATATCGTCGTTTACGGGCCTGATTGCGCGGGTAACAAACGGAACCAATCCGTTTGGCCTCTTCTCCATGTACTTCACCAGGTATGGGTCCTCCGCATTCGAAGGACCCATGTAAGTCCCCGTGTTATATGTGCCTGGAAAAGTCGCATGATTCACATCGATCAGCGTCTTCTCCTCGACGATATCGTCTCTTGTATAGATATCTGAGGGATTCACAGGCTCTTCCTCCTTTTCTAGCGGTTTTCTCTTTTTGGAATGCGAGTTTGTCCTGCTCTTCGTCCTTTTGGAGGCCGCGGACGACATGATTTTTTTTCTCCCCTGAGCAGATAATTTTCTCTGAAGATTCGTAAGACAAGATCTGCGATATAACCCCAAGCAAGAGCACGCAAACACAGCGCACTGCTCAGGTTCTCTGAACTGCCTAGATAGACTTAATCTGATTGCATGCTCTATAAAGACTGCTCCATGGGCCCAATCTCATACGGCTCAGCCGGCGGCTAAAGCTGCCCTTTATGGCACTGATATGGGCAAGGTCTGCTCAGCGCCAAAGTAGAGCGCGGATATATATCTGACTGAATATCTGCATCGACCACCATCATCCACAACCACAATTCCCACATGCCGTGCTGCTCGCAAAACAAGAACAAGAACACTGCGATGACCTGCCAGAACGCTTGCAACAGCAAGAGCGCTGTCAACGCCAAGACTACTCCCGTCTCGCGATCTGCGGGGGTCTCTCTCTGTGCATGCAGCGCTTCGTCAAGCTGCGCTTGTGCCGCTGACGAGTGCAAGTGCGCAAACTGCGTTGACCACAAACTCTAAATGCATGGAAATTAGGCACGACGGTAACTAAAGTCATGCTTGTATACGAAGTACCCGTTGCTGTCTCATATTCTACATACACACATAGTTGACTCAGGTTTGCCCTAGCTACATCTCGAAGACACTGATGAAGATCCCGCGCTACCTGCGATTACTCACGAGGCCGCGGTCGCTTGATTTCGAGAGAGCACTTCATGAAATAGTGACGCTTATAAAAGAGCCTTGGAAAATATTGAAGGATGTCCAGCTGCGGCGAAGCGCCACTGGAAAGTTGTTTCG
The DNA here is from genome assembly GCA_030584945.1 of Starmerella roubikii. NCBI lineage: Eukaryota > Fungi > Ascomycota > Dipodascomycetes > Dipodascales > Trichomonascaceae > Starmerella > Starmerella roubikii. The sequence goes on along the minus strand of JAJMCC010000005.1, from coordinate 205,567 downwards.
CGATGACCCCGCATTTCACGTCCTTCTGAGCGCGATGATGGCGGCTAGCGCTGTTATGTGGGGCATCACCACAGGATCCGCCGCACAGACCATCAGACTCGTATTTTACATGGTCCTCGTCGATTATCTTGCCGTTGGGTTCGCCGTCGCGACGGTTGGCTACGTGCTGTGCAACTACATGCTGCGAAAGAAGGACGCGGGGATGCTGCGGCCTGTGGAATGGTCGTACTTCTTTGACGTGCACTCGAACTCATTTCTGCTCGTGTTCTTGTACATCTACGTGCTCCAATTCTTCCTTTTGCCCATTCTAGCCCGCGGCAACTGGCTCAGTGTAATCCTCTCAGATACACTCTACCTTGTTGCCGCATTGCACTACTGTGCCATCTCACTGCTTGGCTATTCAATTGTCTGGGACAAGGACATAACCATCCAATGTGTATGGGCCGGCATCATGCTGATGTACGTCACGCTTTTCTTCGGTTTTGTTATCTCGAAAGTGTCGATAACACAGATGGCCATGAACGTCTATTTCTGATCCAAAATATATAAATACTGTGGCATATATTGAGTTGCATATAGAAGAAGGTTACGGGCTGGGCTGACATACCAAGAGTAAATTCCCCTAACCAAGAGCGGTGAGCGACCTCCACACACCAGGATAAGTACAAGCTCGTCAGCTTGGCTGAGCTTGCAACGACGACAGATGAACCTATGGAAGGAAGACGCTGTCGCGTATGCCGCCGAGAAAATCACCGTCGTCAAATGCGACCCGTACAAGGAGTTAGTGTGGATCGGCGATTCTGAGGGCCGGATCGCGTCCTTCTATGGACAGCATTTGCTGCCTTACACTTCATTTTGGGCCCATAAGGGTCCAGTCAAGGACATGCAGATCTCGGATAAGTTCATATTGAGTCTCGGCAGTGATGGAGTCACTGCACACCGTCGAGACGGGCTTTTCGTAGATCGGAGCACGCATGCCGATGGAGACGCGCTCCTCCTGTTAGATCAGAATAGCTTTTTGGTGGGAAGACAGCGCCGAATGAAAAGATTCCAACTCCAGCCGCAGATCAGGGAATATGGGGTCTTCGAGATCGATTGCATCCCCGAGGGCGTGTATTTAACGAAACTGAGCCTCGCGACGCCAAACGTCGCAGTTGGTCTTTCTAATGGCCAAGTGCAGGTTTGTTCGCCGTCCACCTTTGACCCGATTTTGGCAAGGCCGATCATGGCGCACTCGGGCCAACTCACAGACCTGGACAGCAGGAAGAACATCATCGTCACATGCGGAAGCACGCAGCGCAAGTATGGAACGGTCCCTGACGTGTTTGTGTCTGCCTTTGACACGCGGGCCGAAAAGACGCTGGCGCCGTTCAGCGTTGGCACGGGCGCCTCATTTGTGCGGCTGCATCCGAAGGCGCCGAACCATGCCGTCATTGTCGGCTCAGATGGCCAGATCAGCTTTCTCGATAGCCGCGATCCCACGTCGATCATCATCAAGCAGGCCATGCTGCGAGCGCCGGTCATCGGCATAGACATAAGCCCCCTCGGCGTGGCCGTCGTCGTTGCGGAGGAAAGCTACATCCATTTGTGGTCGACAAACCAGCCGCGAGACATCAAAGCAGAGACCTTCAGTGGGTTGACGCTGCCCAATTCGATGGGCGCACTGCCGTATGTCGGCGACAAAACGCCGTTGTCGACAATAGGTCTTCCCTACTTCAACGGTGAGCTCTTGAGCACGTGGAATCCGGACATCATTCTTGAGGTTGGCATCCCGACCCCCGACTGGAGCAAGGTCAAGGATCCGTACTTGGCGCAGGAGCACTCGTCGCTGCGGCTGAAGTCGAACGGCCGTCGCCGCGATTCGTCCGTGGCAGTGCCTCGATTCTTGAGCGAGCGCGCGCGCCAGCCTCAAGAAGCTGACGACTCGACTCTTATTGACGTGATTCGCAGCGACGACAGTGCGCTGAGGGGCAAAGTCCCCAAACTATGGCGGCAACTGTACGTGCATTACTCGCGGTTTGGTGTCGACGACTTCGACTTCACTTTCTACAATGACACGGACTATGCCGGCCTCGAGCCACTCTCGGCGAGCCGGTTTTGCAACGCGCTCTTGCAGCTGTACCGGTGGTGTCCGGCCGTTTACAATCCCATCCTTGACTCGTTTGCGAAGAACAACTACAAGGACCTGAAATTCACCGGTGAGCTGGCGATTGTGATGGACATGCTCGCGAAGGCCAATGGATACCACTGCCGAGCCACAAACTTCATGGATAATTTGCAGTTGCAGATGGAGACGGTGGAATTACATCGCGTGCTGACCGACACAATTACCAAGGAGCATATCGACGAGATCGGCCACACTGACGTGCTAGGAGACGTGACGAACTGGACCATCGGCGAAGGCGACATGCGGCTGACTCTCAAAGAATTGGTTAGCAGCTTAGAAAGAAAGACCCCGTATGTGTTTGTGGCTATAGACACTGCTTGCGGTCTTCAGGGACTCCAAAATCAAGTGGTGTCTTTCGGGATCGCTGAGAGTGGGATGTCTTATGCCTACGACTTCACATCTCATGAGTACGAATTGCAAGGATACGTTGCCGAAATCCTGCAGCCGTCTGGGGAAGCGCACTCGGTGGCTGTGATCAAGATCGAGGGGACCTGGCATCTATTCAACGATTTTCTCGTCCAGCCGATATCCGAGGTCGACGCACTCAATTTCTCGGATTCGTGGAAGAAGGTGTGTCTGCTCATGTACGGCAGCACTGCGGTGCCGCGCCTGTTTGAGGACAGCTGGAAGAAAAACATCGACACGCGGCTGCTGCGTGATAGGCAGGTCGCGTCGGGCAATCTAGATGATCCAGGCTGCCCCACGGAACTGCTGCAACCGGGCGAGTCGCCGCCTGGCCTCGTGGCGCTCGACGCCGAATTTGTTTTGATCCGCCGCGAACTCGCTGAACTGCATAGCGACGGCTCGAAGATTCTACTTTCGCCCAAGAAATTATCGCTCGCGCGCATTTCCGTCGTGCGCGACAACGAAGAAGTACTCGTCGACGACCGCATCGAGTCTCAGCGCGACATCGTCGACTACCTCACCGCGTATTCTGGAGTAGAGCACGGCGATTTGGATGCGGCGCGCTCAAAGTTTGCACTTGTGCGGCAGCAGACAGCAACACGACGCCTGTGGATTCTGCTCAATTTGGGGACAAAGTTTGTTGGCCATGCGCTGATCAACGACTTCCGTGCGATCAATCTCTATGTCCCCCCGGACCAGGTCCTGGATACTTTCGAGCTGTACCATGATCACAACCGCAATGGATTCCGGCGACTGTCCCTCAAGTTTTTAATGTGGGCCGTGCTAGGCGAGAAGATCCAGACTGCGAACCACGATAGTGTGCAGGATGCCGTTTCGGCGCTCAGACTTTATCACAAGTACCAAGAGCTTGTGGCCACAGGAACGCTCGACGAAATGCTCGCCGACATTGCGGCATTAGGACAAAAGTATGGGTACAGAGTACCCGTGGACAATGGCGTCGGCTCTATCGGATCGCCTTAGATATGATCTTTGTAGACATTAAATGAGTTTGAACGTTGCACTGATGCACCTAGTATGTACCACTGTTGTGCTCGGAATACTCAGCAAGGTGGTTCCCATAGCAGGTACGCATCCCTTAAGCTGCGTATCCTTAAGCTGCGTATCCTTAAGCTGCGTATCCTTAAGCTGCGTATCCCTAAGCTGCGTATCCTTAAGCTGCGTATCCCTAAGCTGCGTATCCTTAAGCTACGCATCTCAGATGTCCAGACTAGGTTAACTATGTATATTAAAATCCTTCCAAGCAATCGCCAATAGAGATGACTGCACCCTTTTTCGAGGCCCGGATGCGCACGTAGCCGACAATGGCCTCTTCTGTCTTTTCGACGCTCATGTTCGCCAGTATGGTTTCGCCGAACGTCGAGCGCGCGTGGAAGTTCGCGCTGAGGAAGTTCGATTCCACGTCATCGACGCCCTCGCTCAAGCAGTACATGTTAGTGCGCTTTAAGAAGTTCTGCAGGAAATCGGACAGGCTCTCCTTCGTGTCCTTGTTAATCGGCACCTTGTTCTCCCACTCGAACTTGACCCAGTTCTGTCTAAACTTCTCGTCACTGTACGGGGTCGGACGGATGTAATCAATCACGTTCAAGCGGATCTCGTTCAGCAAGATCACCCGCAGACTCTCCTTACCGGCGTACGAGATGTCGCCGAAGATCATCGCTGAGTCGAGCGACGACACTCTAACCGACACTCGGCTTGTGTGGAAACTCAAGGGCGCAACGTTGGCCGTTCCCGTAGAGTTCGTGACCTTCAGATCGCCGGTCGCGTAGAAGTTCACCTTCAGATCCTGCAGCGTCTCCTCCGTTTGGTTGAAAACCATTACGTCGAGCACAACGTCGAACTGTGTGATGGTGATCAGCGCCTCCGCGTAGACCGGGTCCGTGTAGCCCGTGAGCTGCGTGACCTGTTTGAGCTGCGACTTGTTCGCAGTGGAGATGATGTCGGTCCTGCCTGCGGCGGCGCCGGCCGCCGCCTTCGGGCGCGCGGCGCCATCGATCTTGCTGAACAGCCGGAACTCGATCGGCTGCTCGACGCGGATCGCGTGCTTCTCGGCATACGCGACGTTGAACTTCGCCTTGCGCTGGTTCGCGCGCTTCTGCACCTCGACGAACGCGGCGTGCGGCCGCTCCACAAACTCTTTCTGCGCCTCAGGGGTGCCCTGAACAAGCAGGTTGATGCAGCTGTAGAGTCGGTCGAAGGCGTCGTCGTTGAACTTCGACGACTGTGTGCGCAGCAGCGACGCGATAATCAGCATCGCCTCGGCCTTTAGCTTGTTCGCGTCGGCGCGGATCGCCATTTTCGTGAGCGTTGCGCCGAGCGCGCCGGCCAAAAACGTGTCGCCGTCGAGCAGCAGCTTCCGGAGATAGTGCGTGTTGTCCCGCTCGGCTGCTGCAGCGGCGGCCGCCGCGACCTCGAGCGGCGACTCCGTGGCGTACGTCCCGTCAGCGAGCACGCGCGGCTTCGTGCTGACGTGGGACTCCTCGTTCTCGGTCTCCACCTCGCTGTCGAACGGCACGGTGCCGAGTGCCTCTCTGAGCGCGTCCCAAGACAGCTCGATCTCTTCCTTGGTTGTTGAGTACTCGCCAAGGACCCACAGCGCGCTGAGATACGCGCGCGAGCTGTGGATCGCCGGCAGCGACTCGACGAGCTGCTTGACGACGTGCTCGCGCTTGTCGCTGTGCGACTCCAAGAACTCCTTGACGAACGACATCACCTCGAGCGCGCTCGTACTGCTGAGCTCGCCGATGAACTCGAGCAGCAGCGCCACGACGTCGTTGCCGAACTCCGTGAACCGCAGCGCGATGCGGTCGATCACGTCGACGATCGCGTTGCGATAGTCCTCGACCGTGTCGTACTGCTGGCCGATGGTGTTCGCGAGCTCTTTCTTGAGCAGCCGCAGAACCTCGTCGACGGTGCGGCTCGACACGAGCTTCAGCGCGAGGTCGAGCGCCGTCTTGCGCACGGCCAAGTCCTGCGTCGGCAGCACGAGCAGCACGTCCATAGCGAGCGGCGACAGCGAGTCGTCGGACGCCGCGGCGAGCGCGCTCACGCGGTTCAGGGCCGTGATTTTCACGGAGTTGTCCGTTTCGCGCGTCGCGATGTCGATGTACGCGGCCGCGACGTTTCTGACGACTTCGGGGTCGTTCGTGAGCTGGGAGAGCGCCGTTGCCGTTTCGTACGTCACCGTCGTGCTCGTTTCCGTCGACAGCCAGCTCTCGAGCACCTGCGCGTACATCTCGGCGAGGCTCGGCGTCTCGACGGCGTCGCGCGCCGCGAAGTCGATGAGGACGAGCTGCAGCGTCTCGTCAGCGGCGCTGATGTTTGCGTACGCCGAGTGGAAGTAGCTGTAGGCCGACTTGCGGTCGAGGCGCATGAGCGCGACAAACGCGTTGCGCTGGCACGTCGCGTCGCTCTCGACGTTCAGAAACGCGAGCAGCAGCTCGGCGGCGTCCGGAATGAGGTGCTGCGTGACGCTGTTCTCGGCGATGCCGAGAATGCAGAAGACGGCGTTCTTGCGCACGTACGCGTGCCGGTGCTCGAGACACTGCCGTATGGTCGGAACGAGCGGGTCGAGCAGCTCGATCTCCGTGAACTTCGCGAGCAGCCGCAGCGTCGAGCCGCGCACAAACTCGTTCGGGTGCTGCAGGTCGTTGCGGATCGCGTTCACAACAAGAATCATCTCGTGCCGCAGCTTGCCTTGCTCGTCATGCTTCGGAACGACCTCCCAGTACGCGTGCAGCAGCTTCTTCAGCTTCTTGTTCTTGCTCGGGAGCACGAACCGGATGATGTCCATGAGCAGCGTCGGCAGCGACTCCTTAGCAAGCGTCATCGACAGAATCTCCTTCATCGCCGAGATCTTGTCCTCGTCGTGTCCTTTCTCCAGCGCGATGCGCAGCGAGCTCGCGTCGCTCCGCGTCGTCAACAGGGATTCGTTGACCACCGTGTACGCAGACATATGTGGTTGACGTGTGGAAGGTAAGGGGTATTCACGTTGAAAAATCAATGTCGCGTTTGAGGTCGCTCACGGTAGGCACACAGGTTCAAATGAGTAAGACGTTTTTTTCGCTAGATTCGTTTGTTACTAGAGACATAAAGTTTATAATATAGCGCAGTGGACGTCCAGTGGTTAGCGGTGGATTTTACCACTTCCAAATTACCACCGAATTACCGCCTCCAGCGGATCCGCTAGATCAGGCATTCTCAATGTCTCAGCCAGTGTCGTGCCTTGGTCGCGCTCACCTCGTGCTCACGTCTAAAGCGCGACGAGGCTGGCAAGGTGCCCTAATGATCACCTTCGTCACTGGCAATCAGAACAAGCTCAAGGAGGTCCAGAAAATCCTCGAGGGCGTTGATCTCAAGAGTCACAAGCTCGACCTCGTCGAGCTACAGGGCTCCTACCAAGAGATCACTGCCCACAAGGCTCGCTCGGCCGCGGAGGCCGTAGGCGGGCCGGCGGTTGTGGACGACACGGCGCTCGAGTTCGACGCCTTCGGCAAAGAGCTGCCGGGGCCCTACATCAAATGGTTTCTGGAGCAGCTCGGGCCCGAGAATCTCCCGAAAATGCTGGACGGGTTCGAGAACAAGAAGGGCAGCGCCGTTTGTTCTGTGGGCTACTGCGCGGGACCCGGCAAGGAGCCGATTGTCTTCACCGGTAAGACTGCGGGTGAGATTGTCGCTCCGCGGGGGCCTCAGGATTTCGGCTGGGACTGCATTTTCCTACCCAACGGGCACGACCAAACGTACGCGGAAATGGACAAGAGTCTGAAGAACCGGATCAGCCATCGCGGGAAAGCGTTCTCGCAGCTGAAAGAATATCTCTTAAATAATTAATATAGCTAAGCTGGGTAACCAAAACTCGGCGCGTCCTTTTTGTGTGCGCGTCCCATTTGTGTGCGTGTCCTGTGCGTGTCTTTAGGGTCCTTTGCCATGCTGTTTGTAAATCTCCTGTTCGGTCTCGCCAGCGCCTGGACTATTGAGAAGGGCGGCGTCACCGTGAAAAGCCCCGGCTCTTCCGGTGAGCGCGATTCCTTCAGCAGCCTCACGGCGCCCGTCGAGCTCTACGAGGGCACGACGCTCGACTTGAGTTTCAAGATCGGCGGCGAGTCGCAGCCGCACCAGGTGTTCGTGCGAATCGCTGCCGTCGGTGATGACTTAGAGGACCTCGCCGATCCTATTGACAAGATCGTGCCCGCAAAAACCCGGGGAGCCAACGCGAAAGCCGCGGTTTCCTTCGCCGAGCTTCCCGCCGAGCTTCACAACTACGACCTCGCCGTGAGCGCGCTGCTCAGCGACTTGAGCGGGGAGCGCCTTGAGGAGAAGCTGTTCAGCCTCGTTGCGTACGGCGCAGAAGACGGGAAGAAATCGTCCCTGAAACGCGTTCCCGGCTCGGGGTCGACGTTCGCCGCGAAGCCCGCGATCGTCCACGAGTTCCAGGCGAAGCCGCGCCATGTGAACCCGGTGTTCGCGCTCGTGTTTGTTTCGGCGATTTCGGGGCTGTTCCTTCTGCTGCTCGCGTCTTGGCGCCAGATCTGGGCGACGAGCGAGCGCGCGCCCGAGTCGGCCTCGCTCGGCTCGGAGCTGCTGAGGCTCGGGCTCGTTGCCGTCATCGAGGGCGTCTTCGTGCTCTACTACTGGAAGTTCAGCATTTTCCTCGCCATCGAGCTCGTGGTGCCGCCGTTCGTGGTGCTGCTCGTGATCTCGCAATACTTGCAAACAGAAAAGAAATAAGGTGCACATAGCTTGAGTATATTAAAAGGCTTGTTTACTTGTTAGTAGATCGTTAGTCGTCATCGTCCGGGTTCGCCACAAACAGCTTGAGCTTGCCGGTTTGCTCGACAATGCTATCAGTCGGAGAGCTCGACCGCGAGGGCGGGTCCGGCGTGGCCAGCACAGACTGCTCTTTCCCAGGAACGATCTCGTCCTCATAGTCATCGACCTCGGTCTCGAGCATACGCTGCGGCAGATGCGTGTAGCGGATGTCCATTGCGCGGCGCAGGAACTCGGGCTTGACGTACACGGGTTGCTTCTGCTTCGTGCGCCGCAGGCCAAGGGGCAGAGAAGCCGGCTGGCGGCTTGTCTGCGTCTCTCCGGCCTCAGCACGTATTCTGCGCACGTAGTTCGATCCTTTGCCGATGCCGAGGTCCTGGTTTTGGTGCGTGCTGCGGGTCGTGCTTCCTGATCGCCGGCGATTCGAAGCGGGGCTTTTCCTGTCCAGGACCGGCGATGTGTACGGGGGAGGAGAGTCGGCGTGCGGCGTTTCATGGCGCGACCGCGACGTCCGCGGCGAGATCTCCGAGGCCGAGCCGTTTCCATGGACAGTGGGTGAAGCGCTTCCCGCGCCGTTGAAACTCGTCCGCGCGCTGCCCTTTTCATTACCTCGTTCGTTGATTTCGTTGCTGACCCCGTCTTTATCAATGGCGGCCAGTCCATTAAGGCGCAGCGAGGCGTCTCGCCGGCCAGGCGCTCGGGCAAAAACTTCAGAGTCCTGCTCGGTTTCCAATGGGCTCGGCTCGGGCATCTTCAGCGGGACTATTGGCCGCTCGTACGGAGCTGCCGTGGGTTCACTGGCCTCTTGGCTCGCTGCCGTACTTGGAGGCTGCGCAGATGCGTCGAACGGTGCGACGTTGCTCGAGGAGTCGGTTGGCGCCCGCTCGGCGGCGGCCACCGAGCTCGAGTCCACGGAGTACGGCAAGGACTGCTCGCTTTGATTAATAAATGGCGTTGCCCATTGCTGGGCCGACCACTGGTCGCCGTAGTAATTGCCGTAGTTGTAAACATACTGGTTCGGGTAGCCCTCCTGGTACGAATACTGCTCCGCGTACGCATCTGGATACTGCTGCTGGAACTGCTCCTGGCTTTGCGGCTGGAACTGGCCCTGGCCGGGTTGAAGCGATTCCTGGCTCTGCTGGAATTCCCGGCTCTGTTGAAACGATTCCTGGCTCTGCTGGAACGACTCCTGGCTCTGGTCCTGCTTCGCAGGCTGGCTCCCGTATTCGTAGTACGCCTGGCTGCCGTACTGCTGCGGGTAGAATTGGTAGTTGCTGTCGTAGTAGTTGCCGCCCGCGTAGAAGTCTGTGCTCGCATTGATGTAGCTCGAGTCGTCCTGGTTATACGAGAAGCTCGTTCCCGACTGGTTCGGGAAGCTCGCCGTGCTGTTCTCGGCGTTGTAGAATGGGTTTGTCGACGTCATTGTCTCGGTCGCAGACGACGACGACGACCGGTTCTTTTCCGGTTTCTCCTCAAGAGGTGCCTCGGATGCCGGGTCTCTTGCAGTGGCTGCTTGCGTAGAGGCACCCGCTCCCGTTGCATTCCCCGAGTCACTGTTCGGTGCTGTCATCTTTACGGGAGCGCTGCTCGCGTCTTCTGAGGCGGGTGGCACGGGTGGTACCGACGATGCCACGGACGTCACCGACGCCGTGGGATTGCGTATAGAGTACGGCACGTTCGATGACGTTGACGAGGGCCGCGTGCTTGTTGAGGGGAATCGTGCCACAGTCGGCGACGCCGACGAGAGGGACGGCGACGTCAAGGGCGATGCAAGCGGCTGGTTATGATAAGACAAGGGGGGCGCGCTCGAGGTCACGGGCTTGGCAAGTGACGGCGCAGAACTGGTGGCCACGGCGAGCGCTGGCTTTGATGGCTTCGACGAGTCCTCGACACTGCGGGCTGGCTTTTCTGACTTCGTCGTTTGAGGACCTTGCGGTGCTGGCGCAGGGGCCGACTTGGGCGCCGCAGTAGGCGATGAGGGTGTCGGAGGCGCTTGGGATTTCGCGGGCTTTTTAGGGGATCTCGGCAACAGTGCCGTCAGCGATTTTTTATTAAGAAGCGGCGCTGCCTTCGATTCAGGAGCTGGCTTTGTCGGCTGTTCCGACGAGCTCGTCGAACCTTCTGACGTTGTTCGTTTCGGAGGAACCGCTGATTTCGCCGAGCTCCGTTTCGTGGAGTTCAACGAGATTCCCAATTTGCTCGGATCGATCGGCGGTCCTGTTCGCGCCGTCTCGCTTGGTGGAGAGCCGATCTTCTGCCTGCCTTCCGAGGATTTTCTGCTCGAATTGGTCTGGCCCTCTGTGTTCAACATCGGGGTGGTCCGTAGACTCGGCGGCTCGGGCTTCGTGCCCGTGTTGTGAAACGACTGTGAGGGCATGAGCGACGCCGAAGTGACCGGCGAGTGCGCGGAAGTGGACTGCGCGCCTCCAGAAGAGACCGCACGAACAGGCGGCGGGTAAGTCGACGTTGTTGTCGTCGTCGTCATGAAAGACGCAGTGCTGTCGCGGGCTGCACGCTGGTGATTGTTTTCGGGCCAAGAATTTTCGGGGATCGACTGGCGGGCTAGTGTGTTCCGAGCGTCAGACAGATTGGCCTGTGTATCAAAAAACTCCTCGCTGCCGCTCGAATCCCGCTTGAAACTCGGCGAGTCTGTCGGTTTCGGGCTGCCTCGCGCATTCACGTAGGGACTTGCTGCGAACTGTGTGGACTGTGTGCTGTACTCATGGCTGGGCCGATCCGACGAACCGCTGCCTACTGGCTTCCTAGAAGTCTTGGTTCGCTGGAACATCGTCGAGTCCTCGGTAGTTCTGCCGGCCGGTCCGGCTTTTTATTTGGATGTGTGGGTGCAGGGTCCTCACTTGTTCATATGATTTCCCGGCTCCGCCTCTTTCGAAATGGAAATAACAAGAATGTGCATCTAGCTACGGGGCTTTATTTGTCGTATGCGTTATCTTACATACAAGACCTTTCGGAATAAGTACGGATCTGGCTCAATAGCAATCTCTGTTAAACTTACCCTTTTAGGGATCCTAATTGAGATGCATAAGGTGCGGGATGGAAACACGAACGCATGCAGAGAAAAATTCCTGGACAGTGAATACGGACCAGAACATGACAATACTGAATAGGTATGCTTAAAAAGTAATAGTATGTACTAAATCGACCTATATGACAAACCTGAGTTCACGCCCGCAAGCTTTCCCCTTATAAGAGCTAACGGCAGCGGCCCGTAAGTGCGCGAATCAATGCTCTGAGAAAGGTTGTCGCCAGTCACCCACACATGTCCCGCCGGGACCTGGATCATGCTATTCGAGTTCGGTATAGTTGGGTCAATGAGAACATAGTCTCCAGGCATGCCTGTGATGCGCTTGCAAACGCGCTGGCTCGGCATCGTTGGCTTAACGGCGATTATCACGTCGCCGAGATTACAGTTTCGGCCATACTTGCACAGCTTGTTCACGTGCACGAAGTCGCCGTTCCAATTCAAAGTCGGCAGCATGCTCTCACCGTACGTCTCCGTGAACTCGTATAAACTGCTGTGCACAAGGTGCACCATGCATCCCATTCGCACGGCGCACGACACTATCTGGCCGATCATCTCATATATAAGGGTTAAAGCTGGCGGGACGCGATGACGACTAAAGCCAGAGCACAACGAAGACATAGTTGCCTAAAAATCGTAATGGCTTGCCTAACAATTACAGAGAACATGTATTCCATACTCCGCGGATCCTTCGAATTGTGGGGTAGGAAGCATAGATGCACCACCGGCAGCGCGATTACTAACCCATAAATTTTTCAAATATGTCCAAGGACGCTGAGGTCGACAACTACGACGCGCGGCTTCCCGCGGCGCTTCCGTTTGCACAGCCTCTCGCGTCGAAAAAATTGAACAAGAAGGTGCTGAAGTCTGTGAAGAAGGCGTCGAAATCGAAGCAGGCACGCCGTGGTGTAAAGGAAGTCGTCAAAGCGCTCAGAAAGGGCGAGAAAGGCGTCGTTGTGATTGCCGCTGACATCTGGCCTGCCGACGTGATCTCGCATATCCCTGTTCTGTGCGAGGATAATAAAGTCCCGTACGTCTTTTTGCCCTCGAAGGAGGACCTCGGCCACGCCGGGTCCACAAAGCGCCCGACCTCGTGCGTCATGATCGCACCCACTGCCGCCGCCGCTGCCGCGGCGCAGTCGTCATCCAAGGATAAAGAGAAGCTCGAGGATTTCAAGAAGGTCTACGACGAGGTCGTGAAAGAGGTCGAGGCTCTTTAAAATGCAAACATGGCTTGAAAGTCTAATAAATTATTCAGAGATGAGTGTGTTTATTTATGTGCTCAATTATTCAAAGATGAATGTGTCTATTTATGTACTCAATTATTCACTTTATTAGAGACCCACTTTTCAAGGCCGCCGGCAACGATGATTTCTTGCATGCTTTCGCCGAGCTCGCCGACCTTTTGCCGAAGGATTTCTTGGTCGCCTTCGTAAACAGTCACAAGGGCGCGCCTCACGTCCCATTTCGCAGTCAGGCCCGTGCGAATAGTAGGCTCCTCCGATGCCGACGCAAAGCGCTCGCGGAGCAGATCAATGAGGGCAGGAATCTCGAGCGTCAACAAGGCGTTGTTAATGGCGTTGCGTCCAAAGATGTTGCCAAAAGACCCGGCAATAACGAGACGGATGTCGCGCGCAAGGATGCACGTCGCCGCCTGCTCGCGCGAGGAGCCCGTGCCGAAGTTGAATCCCGAAACAATGATATCGCCGGGCTTCGTCTTATTGCGGAAGTCCGGATCGTAGTTCTCCATGCACACCTGCGCCATGACGTCCCTTGGCACGTCGTCCTGATACGTGTACTTGCCCGGGTAGATGGCGTCGGTATTCACATTATCCGCATCGCAGAGCACAAGCTCGCCTTCGATGAACTCAGGAAACCCATCCAGGATGTTGACGCCACCACTCGATTCCTCGGCGGCCGCCGCCGCGGGCTGCTCCCTGTCGAGCTCGGCGATTTCTAACCTCGCCTCTTCCGGCGCCGGCTCGCCATTGACTTCACAGGGAAATGCCATTCTCCCCATTATTGCCGAGGCCGCTACAACCTCTGGCGAGGCCAGGAATGCGAGAGCATCGCGCGAGCCCATGCGGCCCTTGAAATTACGGTTTGTGGCCGAAATTCCCACTTCCCCGGGCTCAAGAAGACCAGCGCCGAGGCCAATGCACGGCCCACACCCGGCCGGAAGCGGGATTGCGCCGGCTCCGAGCAATGCTTGCCAAGCGCCGGCCGCCTCGGCGTCCTTTTGCACCTCAGAAGACGCAGCAGCCACATAGAACTGCACGCCGTCGGCGACTTTGCGGCCCCTAACGACATCGGCCGCCGCCTTGATATCGGACAGACGCGAGTTCGTGCAGCTCACAAGGTACGCCTTGTTGATCTTCATGTTTTCGCGGGCAAGCACAGCCAGGGGCTTAGCCACCTTCACCGAGTTAGGCCCCGAAACGCACGGGCTCAGAGTCGTCAAGTCGAGCTTCAATTCCTTGGCATACTGAGCCTGCGGGTCTGCATGCTTCACATTCTGTCGCAGAGCATCGAGTCTCTCCCTCGTTATGCGCGGGTGGTTCGGGCCAAGTCGCTGGAGCCGGTCTTCGTACCAACTAAAAAGAGTCTCGTCAACTGGGAACAGTCCCGTCAAAGCGCCCCATTCTGTGGTCATATTCGCGATGGTTAAGCGCTCGTCGACGCTCAAGCTCGCGACGCCGCTGCCCACAAACTCGACGGCGTGGTTCAGCACCTCGTCGTTGTTGAACGCTCCACAAAGCGCAACAATGATATCCTTTCCCGTCGTGCCCTTCGGCAGCTCTCCTTCGAGCCAGACGCGCGCGACGGGCGGGATCTGCCACCACGTCATGCCCGTAGCCCAAATGGACGCGGCGTCTGTGCGCACGACCGGCGTCCCGAGACAGCCGAGCCCGCCGTACGTGTTCGAGTGCGAGTCGGACGCCACGGTCAGATTGTACGGAAACGCGTAGCCTTCCTCGACCATGATCTGATGGCCAATACCGCGGCCAGCCGGGTAGAAGTCGGTACCCATTTTTTTGGCGAAATTCTTGATGTTCTCGTACTTTTGCAAGTTTTTCTCGCTCTTGTTCTGGACGTCGTGGTCCAGCGTCATGACGACTTGCCGATTGTCCTGGATCTCCTTTGCGCCAAGGCCCATGAACTTGAGGGCGACCGGCCATGAGTTGTCGTGACTCATACAGTGTGATGGCTTGATAGTCACATAGTCTCCGGTGTGGACTTCCTTCGATGCGGGCACACCAACCGCGTAGTTCTGAACAATTTTCTCCGTGAGCGTCTGCGCGCAGCGCGGCGCCGCCGTTGAGAAATGCCTAGCGAGCATGAGTGAAAAATTTCATCACGTGCATGCTTGTTTATGTGAATTAGTGCCATCGCCATTGGCGAGGCCGGCCGCGCGCGAACTAAAGCCTGACTGCGGCCGCTACGAACTGCGTATGGATGAAATGAAGAAGTTAAATAGTTATCACATGGCAGCCTATCACGGCCACCACGTGCACAAAACATATATATACCCGCCTAACCACAGAATACATTTCGGATACTAATTCACGCCTCTACAAGCCATTGACGGCGCCCTCGGCCTTCGCACGGTCCGCAGCGAGCTGCGCGGCCAGCTTCTCGTGGTCGATCGGGATGTTGCCCGCCAAAGTCGGCACGCTGTCGAAGGTCTTGAAAGTGTCGTCCGCCGGAGCGTGCACACTCGCGGCCGTCGACGCGACCTTCGTCTTCAAGTCCGCGGCCGTGCTCGACGTCGGCACGGCGCCAAAGGTCGACGTCGTTGTCGTGCTCGGCGCCGCAGCAGGCGTAGTAGTCGTGCTCGGGACGGACGTGCTCGGGACGGCCGTGCTCGCGGCGGACGTGCTCGCCGGGACGGTCGTGGCCGTCGAGGCCTTCACGGCGCCGCTCTGGGGCAAGAACTTCTTGACCTTCTCGAGGTGAGGCCCGGCCTTCTCGTGGAACTTCGCGTGCGCGACCTTCGTCTGCTCGTGGAACTTCGCCGCGAGCTTCTCGACGGTCTCGTCGACCTCGGGCTTGAACTGGAGGTAGAGCGGCGGCAGCGAGAATGCAAGCACAATGCTCGTGAGCACGAGGCTCTTGAGCGGCAAAAAGCTCAGGAACACGGAGACCGTGTAGAACGCGGCCGCGAGCTTGAGGCCCTTGACGGGGTCGCGCGCGTCAAGCAGATGCTGGATGCCGAAGGTCGCGCGGTTGATGATGTGGGCGACGTAGCTCGCGACGTCGTGGACGAACTTGTCGTTGATGGGCACGAAGCGCGACGGCCGGTACGACGAGACAAGGCCCGTCGACTTGCCGGACACCGTGCGCGAGCCGATTTCGGCGAGCGAGAGCAGGCCGACGAGGTACGCCGAGTATTTGAGGAAGTAGCGCAGCGTGAGCGGCGAGCTGAACACGAGGAACAGCCCGAGCGTCTCGGCAAGCACGATACCCGTCGCCGCCGGGTTCTGCCAGCTCAGAATAGGGGGCACGTAAAATCCGTTAAAAGTGGACTTAGTGGTCGTGGCTGTAGTAGGAACCGACATAGTAAAATAATAGTGTAGAAAAGCTGTCTGGTTTTCTAGTGCACAAATGAAAACGCCTTTCGTGGAGTGAAGTAGGTTGGCTGGGACCAGTAGAGGGCAAGGCCTTTTGGCTGTGGTGGCCGTTCGTCGTCACCCGCCGCTAACCCTGAGCGCAAGCAATCGCTATCGTCAGGTGCTACGACGAACGCTTAAGATCAAACCACCAGACGGTGATCTGCGTCTATCTTCGAAATAGGCTCATTTTCTTTATCTGTTCCAATATCTAACACTATCTATTGTCCTATATGTACTACATGCTGTTCAACTCTAGTCCTACTTCGACGTGAACTGGTCGAGCGCGGCATTGTAGCGGTGCCCCGCCGTCTTGAAATCGTGCAGGAACGCGTTGATCTTCGCGAAAACCTCAGGGTCCAGCGGCTTGCTCTGGAAGTTGCTCAATTGCCGCTGCGCGTTCGTGCCGCCCGGGATTGGCACGACCTGCGGGTTGCCGTTGTGCCTCGACTCGGACACAATCCACGACAGCGCCACCTGCGCCGGGGTCAAGCCGTGCTCCTTAGCGACCGTCTGCACATACTCAACAAGCCGGTTGTTGTGGCTGACCGCCTCGGCGTCGTTGAATTTATCCAGGCCCTTGCGGAAGTCGCCGTCGTCGAGCTCGTTCAGCTTCTTACCAACAAGCACGCCCTTCCCAAGCGGGCTGTACGCGACGACGGCGATGTCGTTCTGCGCGCACAGCTCGAACAAGCCGTTGCTGATTGCATCGGGGTGGAACATGCTGAACTCGATCTCGATGGCCGTGATCTTGCCCGCAGCGATTGCGCGCTTCAGAGTCGGCGCCGCGATCTCGCTGAGGCAGATGCCCGAGATCTTGCTCCCGACATGGCTCTGCAGCGTCTGCACGACCTCCTCGATCGGCTCCTCGCCAACGCGCGCCACACAGAAAATGTCCAGCCGCTTAGGAAGCGTGCTGCGCGCAGCGTAGAGGGGCTGCAGATGCTCGTCAATGACCGCAACTGCCGCATTCAAGTTCGCGGCGCTCGTGTCGGGCGCCCAGTGCGGCGTCGTGCCCGCCTTTATGGACAGGACGATCTTATCCGCGAACTCAGGGTGCGCCGCGAAGAACCCGCCAAGCAGCTTGAGGCCCTCGTGGCGGTCCGGGACGCCGTAGAACTCGCCACCGTTGATGAACATGGGGTGTTCCAAAGAGGCGCCGCCGCCCACGATAATCTCCTTGAACACATCATTAAACTCGTCCTGCGTGAATTTGCGATTCGGCAGGCATGTGAAGTTCATCACGCCGAAACCGATAGGCCGAACCGAGGCAAAACTCATTTTACTCTTGTCTTGTGCAAAGGGAGGTGGATTGCTTGCTACTCAGGCCTCGGGCGACCTTTAGTTCGTCCAAACCAAACCTCGTGGGCACATATCCCTCGTGGACATATATACCCCGCGGACATGTCGGGCCGGCTTGCTTTATAACCAGCTCATGGACTTGTGTCGAGCCACCAAATAAACAAATTAAGTATTATACAATACCGCTGTATATTTTCTTCATTCCATTACGGAACATCTCCATATTGAACTGCGTAAGCACGGTCTGCATTGGCACCTCTGTAGTTGAGAGCCCGACGAGGAGCAGGCCGTTGAACATATCAGCAAGCATGATTAGCGTTCCATTTTGTAGTCGCGATAGCGAAAACTCGCGGTTTGTTTTCGGCTTAGGCGACGACGACGACGACGAGTACAACGCGCCCAATTCTTTACTGATTGAGATGAAGTCCGAGCAGACTTCGCAGCTTTCCGGGTCTACGGGAGAAGAGTCCGTGGCGATGTAGAGCCGCGTGACATCGTCGAACAGGAACGCCTTCTCGACATCCGTGCTCTCGCAAAAGAAGTCCAGCATCTGCGTGAGAGAGCTCAGCTCGGGCACGAGCTTTTGAACAATGCGGCTGAACGCCTCGATTATACTTTGGTCAAAAATGCTCGTCATGTAGTACGTGATGTCGGCATCGTACGTGCCGATATCGACGAGATCGTCGTTGATGCGCTGTATTATATCCCGTTTCGTGTCCAAACGGAACTCGTCATTAAGGCCATCAATTTTGTGCACGAGAATCTCGAAATGGATGCTCGGATTCACTTTGTGGCCCTGCTCGATGACCTGGACGACGTTCTGCAGCGCAAACAGGTACTCGTCTTGGCTATCAATGATATAGACGACCGAGCTGACTCCATGGAACAGCGAGGTCAGATCCGCGTCGATGCTCATCATATCGTGCTGGCCCGGAATCTCCTCAAACACGTAGTCACCCAGGGATCTCAGCGACTCTGAAGAGACCCGTGTCGTTGACTCAAGATAGAGCGTCTCAATGGGCTGCATGCCGTGAAATATGACTTGCAGGATGGAGGATTTGCCAGAGCGACGGAGTCCCATCAGCAGGATCTTGTGCGTCATGATGAAAGAGCCTGCTCTCAATGGCAACGCTAGATACGGTGTTCGACTCTGTAAGCAGATCTTACTAATTCGTGATACGAATGCTACCTATGAAAAATGAAACAATTAAGGTTCGTGGGGTGAACGTGCAGGTAATGATGCACTTCATTTGTTTCAGGTGTATGAGTTTTGAGTGTATCTAATACTGCTATATTGAGTGTCGCGCTGTAATTACTACATATTGGAAGCTCTGTACACGCAAGCCACCAGTATCCTCTAGTCACGAAGAATTGATTGAGTTAACTATTTTTTCACTGCTTCTAAGCCAATTGCTTCGTAACGCCCCACGTTTATTTTTATCTTTCACCACGGCTTAAAAAGCAAGTAGCTGGTATTTACTTTTCCTCCTTGAGATAGGTTATCATTTTGCTCCTTGATAGCCGTAATCGTGTTATACCACGTGACATTGATCAATGTCCTGATAAGGCGGCTAAAAATGAACCAATTGCTAGACTATTTATTCGACATAGGATTAAAATATTTACTTTACCACAACTTGCGGTTTATTTTGAGGAAGAAGCTGCGTTCTTCGACTTTATCAGCTCAAACGATGATTATTAGTAATAAACTGATCAAGACGCGATAAAACTATGAAGAAGGCTACAAAAACCAGAAAAATTTGACATGGCCGTTATTCAAAGTGCTCTCTATCAGCTGGCTTTTATCTATATCCAAATAATACATTTCCTGTACGAAAATCGTCTAATCAGTTTCTCAATATACTTATACATCGGCCCTTGCCCATGTTGAGCTTTGAAGCGACCCTGTCGCCTGAGCAGACTTCATCGCTAGCTGCCTATTGCGAGGCCGGTTTCCCGGTTTTTGCGTGCTCGTAGGCATTTTCTCATCTGATCCAGCCGGTTTCTTGAACCGTGGAAATATACATTTCGAAACGGCTTCTTTACAAAGGTTGTAATGAATCACCAGAATGCAGCTTTTTTTAATCACGGTAACCCTAATGCAGCTCGCCAGCCCCTCGATACGCTTTTTCTGTTGATGTATAAATTGTCGCATTTTCCACAGCCAACGGCGGACAGTATCACATCGTTGATCTTGTACTCATAGACACTCACAATGGACTCAGAACGTCTCCATACTATCTTCGACGAGGTTTATATGCCTGCTCTTCCCAAAGAGCAGCAGCCTACGGTTCCGTCGGTGGCCCCCTCGCTGATCATGCAGGACCGCCAAACGGACACCACCCATCATCTGGCTTGCGGCTGCTGCCCCAATGCCTGCATACATCAGCGCGCCTGGTGGGGTCTCGAGCACCCGCATGTTAGACCTAGCCTTGTCAGTGCTCGCAGCAGCAGCAGCCTGCCGCTCGACCACAGTGACTAAACTCATCTTCTACGGCATTGACCTTCGCGCGGTCACTTATAATTTTAGCATATGGTAAGTAATGACGACTTTTGAATTCCAGATCTTAACTAGTGGTAACTCAAAGGGTTCTAATACAGCTCGTGGCGGAATAGACTCGTCGACCCAACCTGCCGCTTGACTACAGTGACTAAATCCATCTTCCACGGCATTGACCTCCGCGCGGTCACTTATAATTATAGCATATAGTAAGTAATGACTTTTGAATTCCAGATCTTAACTAGTGGTAACTCAAAGGGTTCTGATGCAGCTCGTGGCGGAATAGACTCGTCGACCCAACCTGCCGCTTGACTACAGTGACTAAATCCATCTTCCACGGCATTGACCTCCGCGCGGTCACTTATAATTATAGCATATAGTAAGTAATGACTTTTGAATTCCAGATCTTAACTAGTGGTAACTCAAAGGGTTCTAATGCAGCTCGTGGCTGGAATTGACTCGTCGACCCAAGGTTGCAAGATCGTGATAGCCGATCTCGCGACCGGCGAGACCGTGAGACAAGGCCGCGCGCCCCACCCCGAGGGCACAGAAGTTGACCCCGAGGCATGGTGGACGGCCCTTCTTTCGAGCATTCGCGCCGCAGGCGGTCTCGAGGATGTCAGCGCCATCGCCATTTCCGGGCAGCAGCATGGCCTTGTGGCCCTCGACAAAGCCGGCAGAGTGATCCGGCCCGCGCTGTTGTGGAACGACACGCGGTCTGCGTCGAGCGCGGCTGACCTCATCAGCGAGTGCGGCGGGCCCGAAATCTACGCGCAGCGCGTCGGGATCGTTCCCGTCGCGTCTTTCACAGCGAGCAAGCTGCGCTGGCTCCGCGACGCCGAGCCCGCGAACGCGGCGCGCGTTGCTGCCGTCGCGCTGCCCCACGACTGGCTCACCTGGCGGCTTCGAGGCTACGGTCCCGAGAATCCTGATCTTGAGAAGCTCGTTACTGACGCGAGCGATGCGAGCGGCACGGCGTACTGGTCCGGGGAGACCGGGCAGTACGACAAAGACTTATTTCTGCATGCGTTTGGAAGACCGATGCGGGTCGCCGGCGGCCCGCGCAGCAACGAAGATGAGGACGCCGTGATCGTTCCCTGCGTGTATGCGTCTAGTGAGGCCGTCGGCACGGTGAGCGAAGCAGTGGCGCGAGGCGCACATGTGCTCGTTGCGGCCGGCACGGGCGACAATGCGGGCGGCGCCTTAGGCCTCGGCGTCGCTGAGGGCGATGTCGTCGTGAGTCTCGGCACGTCCGGCGCCGTGTTCTCGCCCATGAGCGGCAGTCTTGGCTCGGGCGATCCCTCGGGCGTGGTTGCTGGTTTCTCGAGTGCTGCGGGCGAGCATCTGCCGCTGATCTGCACGCTCAACGGCGCGCGTATTCTCGAGTCGGCGGCGACGCTCGTTGGCGTGCGCGGCCCTGCGCAGTTGAGCACACTTGTCGACGAGGCGCCGCCCGGGTCGCAGGGCCTTGTCCTTTTACCGTACTTCGAGGGCGAGCGCACGCCGAATTTGCCGACGGCGAAGGCGTCGTTGCACAACATGACCCTCGCGAACACAAAGCCGGCGAACATGGCGCGCGCCGCTGTGGAGGCGCTGATGTGCAGTATGGCGCAGGCCATGCATGCGCTCGTGCGCTTCGGCACGCGCCACGAGAAGCACGAGCGCGTGCTCCTCATCGGTGGCGCGTCGGTGAACCCAGCCGTTCAGCACATTGCGGCGTCTGTGTTCGATGCGGGGAAAATCATTGTGCCGAAACCGACTGAGTATGTCGCGCGCGGCGCCGCGCTGCAAGCAGGCTGGGCGCTGTCCGGGCACCGCCCGCAGTGGCAGCTGCCGATTGCGCGCGAGCTTGTGTGCGCGTACGAGCCGCGCGTGCTCGAGCAGTACGAGAAAGTACAGCTGCACGAGTACCCGAGTTTGCAAACGTCACCCTTGCGTAGCATTTAGAGAAATATGTAGTTGTCTACGTTTTAGTGGCTAGTGCTCGAAGGCGTAGTTGCCGCTGATCCAGTCCATGAGCATCTCGTACGAGTTGTAGCTCTGGTCGAACGGGACCATGTGGCCGGCCTCGAAGATCTGCAGGCTCGTGAAGTGCTTGTAGTTGCGCTTGCGGCCCGCGTAGGTGCCGTCCTTCAAGGTCCACGGCTTCATGGGCTGCGCGGCGAACTTCTCGTGGCCGCTCCACTCGAGCTTCTCGGCGAAGTTGTTCGTGCCGAGCGCGTTGCAGATGAAGTCGGCGAGCCCGGCGTAGTCGAGGATCGGGATGCCCTTCTCGAGCAGCTCGGCCACGTTCGTGTAGTACGGCAGCATCCAGTCGCCGTTGAACAAGAACCCGCCGTTCACGTCGAAGTTGCAGGACTCGTACTTGCCGAACGACGCGTCGATTCCGATCGCATCCTTCACGAAGTCCTGGTTCAGGTACTGCTCCATCCACTCGAGCTGCGGGTAGCAGAGGCCGTTCGCCGCCTCGCCGCAGTCCTCGCGGATGTCGTAGACGTTGAGGCCCGTCTGCTGGTAGGGGCCCATCATCTTGTTGTTGCAGTAGATCGCCGCCGGCACGCAGATGAACGCGGACTGCGCCGAGTAGCAGCTCTCGATGAGCGCGTTGCACCGCGGCTGCGCGTCGAGCATGCCCTGGCACTCCTCCTCGTCGAGCACGGCCGCGTACTCGCCGCCGCCGCAGGCCTGCGGCTCGTAGTAGTCGTACTGGCGCAGCGGGTCGATGAGCCCGTTGCCGATGAGCAGCGACGTGAGGTTGAAGCTGCGGTCCTCGTGCCGCGCGATCTCGCCGCCGAACACGGGGATGTAGTGGCCCGCGTAGGACTCGCCCGCGATGTGGAAGTCGCGGCCGAGGTACTCGGGGAACTGCTTGAAGAACAGCTCGAGGAACGCGTACACGTCCTCGCCGGCCGTGACGGTGTCCTTCACGTCCGCCGACTCCGAGTACGAGAACCCGGTGTTCACGGGCTGGTCGAGGAAGATCATGTTCGCGTGGTTGTTCCACGCGTACTCGCGGCTCACGGGCTTCAGGTCCTGGCCGATCGACGACGGGCCGAGCTCGAAGAACAGGCCCGTGAGCGACGAGCAGCCGGGGCCGCCGTTCAGCCACAGAATCACCGGCGCGTCCTTCGGCTTGTGCCGCGCCTCGAAGAACCAGAAGAAGAAGTGCTTGTCCTCCTCCTCGAGGTCGATGTAGCCGGTGTACTGCTTGACGTCGTCGATGCCAAGGCCCTTCGGACTCTTCACACGCAGCTGCGTCTTCGGGAACCGCTCGTCCGTCACGCGGAAGTCGAACCCGTCCATTGAGGGCACCTTGAAGTTCTTCGCGAGCTCCGGCACCTTCGGCGCGTGCTTCGCAATGGCGCGCGCCATCTCGCTCTTCAGGTGGGCCGCGCCGTCAGGAACCTCGTTGATGACCGTCTGCCAGGCGCTGAGGGCCTGCTCCGGGATCTGGCCGAGCATGCCCTTCGCCTCGGCGCTGATCTCGTCCAAGAGGTTGCGGGCGAGGTTGCTCGTCTCGCGGATCTGCTCGTCGGCCGGGGCCAGCGGGGCAGTCAGGCCGGCAATGGCATCCTCAATGCTATCGATGATGCCGCACTGCACGGACGCAGCCAGCATCAGAGCGCTAGAAAATTCAGTGAAACGCATTGTAGATAGTAGGTGTGATAACTAGGGGCTTATCTGCGCTTTATATGGGGATAACCGCGAACCCTTGACGCAAACGGGGACCCTAATTAGTGGTTTCCAGATGGGGAACAAGAGTTGCCACTGTGTCCGAAAGGGAATTCGGCGGGCTCTGTGAAAAACAGAAAAATTGTTGTTGTTGTTGTTGTTGTTGCTGTTGTTGTGGGCCACGCTCGACGTCGTGAATTCATTGCGGGGCGCTGCCGTAGCAACTGGACAGATTGAACATGTGATTAGGGCCGGGTCGTCGATGCACGCAGATGACAGGTTGGCTCAAAAAGGGCAATTGCACACTCTCATCGCCGTCAAGACGCCGAGGCATTAGGACTTGGTTTATAGGTACGGAACTGTCGACCTTTGACTGTGAGATCTGGGCAGCATAGACCGACCGACCTAGGAAAGTTACCCAAACCGACCGACTAGGAAAGTTACCCAAAGCGACCGACGTTTTTAGTGCAATTATCCAGCACCTACTCTAAATAGTCTAGTCGTATACTGTTTAAATGTTCGTCCGGTCTCTAATGGCGTCCTTTGTCGAGTCCACCTCGAGTCGAAACGTCCAAACCCACTCACAAATGGCCGACAACGCCGAGCTCAATTGGGAGTATCTTCTGGCCGACGGCGAGGAGTTCTCGCTGCGGCACCGGTACCGCGAGGCCGTGAAAAGCTACCATGCATTTTGTGACACTAGTTTGCATCCGTTTACTGACGAATACCGCAGCCTGCACGCGAAAGCTCTGCGACAGCTCGTCGAGTGCTCCGTCGCTATCAACCACGCGAACGTGTTCACCCCCGATCTCATATTGGACGACATCAAGACGGCCGATCTGCCGTTCCTGTTCACGAACTTCTTCATCGCGCAGGTGCTGGACAAAACCGCTATCGACCCGTCGCACACGTCCGTCGACACGCGCGGCGGCATTGTGCAATTGACCGCGCGCAGGTACCTCGAGCTGCTTGCGCTGTTCGACCAGCTCGGCCTCATCAAGGACTCTGATATCATCCGCACCGTGCACGACGCACTGCCCGAGGGCGCGAAGGGCAGATTCACTTTGACCCCATTGCTGAACGCGAAGATGCGCAGCGGCCGCGAAAAACAGTCGCTCGACGCGCGGCTTGTCGAGAGCACGTTGTCGAAGCTCGCTTCCGAGATCCGCGCGACCGGAATGGGCGACGAGGCAAGACTGCGGGATTTCTTCAAGATGAAGCTGCGGTCTATGGCGTACGATGCCTTCAAGGCCGCGACTGAGGCCGCTCACGAGCTGGCCGTCTTATCGGGCATGTCGAACGCGCTCGGCGTGGCGCCGCTGCTAGAACGGACGGCGCCGTATGTGCCCATGGCGCTCACAGAGGAGTACGTCGACCGCCTCGCGAAAGAGTCCTCAGGACCGACATTCGACGAGGCTCATGATGAGCGGCTTGCGAAGCGCGAGGCCTCACAGGGAGCATTTGCAACGTCGTCGAAACGAGTAGACGCATTCGGCGGCAATGACAACGGCAGACTGCTGGGTAAAAAGGGCGAGATCAACCGCCCGTTTGTGATTCTGCCTGCGGGCAGCGCGTCAACAATGAACCGTGCGCAGATCCAGGCGCAGGTATTCGGCACGGGCCAGAAACTGCCGACCGTGGACATCGACGAGCTCGTCGAAAAGGAGCTCGCGAACCGCGTAACATCGATCACGAACCAGCCCGTCGAGGCCCTTAGCAACGAGGAAGAACTGAGGGAGAACGATCGCGAGACGATGAAGGCGCGTGAATGGGACAATTTCACCGAGGAGGTCGCGAAAGGCTCGGGGAATACGCTGAATTTGGGATAGCGTGCGTGTCTTTAATGGCAGTGATTTCTTAAGATGGGACAGAATAGAATCTCTGTTTATTTACGCTACGTATAAAATGTATATATTGATGAATTCGTCAACAGACTTGACATTAAATCTCAATACCGCTGAAGTTTACCTGACCTTACCACATGGAGGTTGCACTGGATCTGACTCTGCCGCAAAGGACGGTTGCGCTGCCACCCACAAAGGCGTCGCGGCGGCCGCTCCCAGGAGACGACGAGCTGTCTCGGTTGGTCGAAAGCTACGCCTCCATGCCCCAGAGTTTCGCGCAGGATGCCGGTGTTTTCCATGGCGCGGATCTGAGCATTGGGTGGAAAGTCCTGTCCAGAGGCCACGTAGTCGACCTCTTCCCGCTCGAGCTCGAAGCGACGCGTCTTGAAGGCACAGGATGCCAGATCCGGCTCGAGGTCCCGTCTCTCGTGCTGCCGCACTGCGTCACCGTATCCTGCACGGGCCCGGACTTCGTAGCCGATTTCCTCACCGAGTCCGGCTCGCTTTACACAGTGACAATCCCGCACGCATGCTTCCGCGAGGCGTCGGCTGCCGTGCAGAAGGATCTGACCATCCGTTTACGGCCACTCGACTTGAGCACGACTCCGCGCATTCTGAAATCAGTTTCGGCAGAAACGCTGCTTTTGGCACTCTCCGACGGGAACCTGCTGCGCATCGACCGAGCAAGCCCGCAGGAAGTCGCTGTGAACGCAACGGCGCTTGCGAACCCCTTCAAACAGAGCTCTGGCTGGGGGATTTTCCGGTCCGCTAATACAGTGCCGGGGCACCCGCATCTCAGCATCGACGCGGCCAGCTCCATCGACGTTCTAGAGACCGAGCAGCTGGCTGTCGTGTACTGTGTCAACAACGCCGTGCAGACATGGTCGCTCACGCAAAACGAGTGTCTGCAGCTGATCCCTCCGCCCGGTGGACCCTTCCGGCTGCGGCCGACTAACTACGTGGCCCACAGCGGCCGCCGCGTGGCTGTTGCCTACCCGGAAGCTCTGGAGCTTTTCGACGTCGCTGGAGGCCAGCTGGCCTTGCACCGCAAGCAGAGCGTGCCTGATCACCTAAGGTCGTGGTTCGTCGTCAGCGTGAGCATCTTCTACGACGACAGCCCTGCGCAATCCAGTGATGGCAGTGTTTTGCTCGCGTTCAAACACGACATGCGCGCGGAAATGTATAAGGTGCTCGAGGGCCGCTGGATGCGCGTGGGCGGCTACGATAACCGCGGCTTGCTGGACTTGCCTCAGACGTCTCCGGCTCAAACACGCGCCTCGCTTCTGGAAGTCGACCGCGAGATCCTGCGCCTCGCGCTCGACCAGCTCGGCCTCGAATCCCTTGACGATTTGGAGCAGAGCCAAAAGAAAATGCTGCGGCTCGACGCC
Source organism: Starmerella roubikii (assembly GCA_030584945.1). NCBI lineage: Eukaryota > Fungi > Ascomycota > Dipodascomycetes > Dipodascales > Trichomonascaceae > Starmerella > Starmerella roubikii. The sequence continues at coordinate 178,852 of JAJMCC010000005.1, read as the reverse complement.
CTGTGCCGAGAGATCGTCAGCCAGGGCCGCGAGATGCTCGTGCTCGCGCCCGCCCTCTCTATGAAGGCGGAGATGTTCATGTGGAGTTTCCGTGTTTCGGGGTTGACCTTTTTCGGTATCAGCGAGGACGAGAGCAGCGTGCCCGAGGGCGGCCAGGCGGCGACGGACTTCGCCGACACTCTGCTCAGTAGTGTGCCTGAGTCAGTGCTCGCTGATATAGGCGACCTCATGCTCTCGAACGAGCTGCTTCTTGTAGAACGCATAGAGAAAGTGCTCGGGCTATTAAAGGGACATGTGGACCAACTAGAACTGAACGAGATGGGCCGCACCTCGGCGAGCGACGTTGCGCAGTCGATCCAGCAATACGTCGAGAACTTCGGGCCGCAAGCAACCTCGGAGACAGTGACAGACGCGCGCCCTCCGCTCGCGCTCAGCGAGCTCGGCCGCGAGGCCGTGTCGATGCTCGTGCACAACTACGCGTCCACATACACGACGAATTTCCGCTCGGTGGTTGCGCTCGCCGCCATCGGCCTGGCCGACGGCTGGCTGAACAGCTGCGGCGATTCCGATTTGCTGCTGGCCGTCGTCGAGGTTCTGCGGCGGCTCGCGTTCATCCGCGAAATAGGCTTGAAGAACCTGTCGGTCGGCGCCGGCGATATCACGCTCGCCGACTTCGGGCTTGGTCTCGCGCGCCGGCTCGCGCACGACTGCGAACCCGTCAAGGTCATCAGCAGGCTGATCACCGCGAAACCCGTGGCCGTCTCGGGCGTTGTCGCGAGCGTGCTGCGCGCCGCGGCCGTGTGTGAAAGCACGCCGGAGATCGTGTTGTTGCGCGGGCTCGCGAAGATTGCAATGCAGGATAGTGAGGGCGAGGCGCTCGTGAAGCGCGTGTCCCTACTGAGGCCCTGGCCTTTGAGCGCCGACCGGCCGCAGGACCAGGCAGAATTCCTGTTTCGCGTGGCGAAATTCGCGCATGCAAACCGCGCCGATGCCGTTGCACTGAGACTAGCGCGGCTGAGTGAGGGCCTCGCCACGTCGAACTCCGGGGCCGTCCACGAGCTCATTTTCGAGCTCGCGCTGCGGTCTGGCGACTACGCCGTTGGGTACTCGGCGTTGGTGCGCCGTTTCAGCACGATCCGCGAATCACAGAGTGAGCAAGCGCTCGCCGATAAATGGATCCACGACCTCGTGACGGTGGCTGCCCAGCAGCCCGAGGCTGTGCGCGAGCTGGTCGTCGCGTACCCGTTCATCGGGTTCGCAAAGAGCCTGCAGAAGACGCTCGCGAGCTCAGCGTCGTTTGCAACTGTCCCCGCATACAAACTGCGGTACACCTGGCACGTCGCGCGCGACGACTACCTGGGCGCCGCGCGCGTCATTTTCGAGCAGCTCGCGGAGTCGTCAGTGCAGGACTCGCGGCGGCTGGATCTCTACACGATTTGCCTGAACGCGCTCGCACTTGTCGCGCCTGATGCACGATGGCTTAATATCGGGGACACCGTCGTGCATTATGACGACATCCGTCTGCAGCAGGACGAGCTCGAGGCAAGGCTTAAACATGTGTAATGGGAGAATGTACAAATAATTAACTGATTTTCCATGAATACTATTTTGGGTGTCGTTAGAGATCGTAGACAAGAAAAATCGTCTAGTCGTCCCAAATCATGCCGGTAGGCTGGTTGTTTTCGTCTCGAAATACACAGAGGCCGTGGCACCGAGTGCGCGGCGCAAGCAGAATATTCTGGCCGCGCAGCTGCACGAGCGGCCTACCGGCCTCTAGAGCCGTGATCACAGTCGCGCTTTTGTACATAATGTCTCCAGCCAAAATGTACGGCGACAGCGCGACGGCGCGCCATATCGACGCAACAGGGCTCTCATCAAGGGACGCGTTTAACTGCGGGATCGACGACCACAAGGTCACGACCGTCTCGTCGCAAGTAGACGACGCATTCCCATTGGCGAGGCCAATGGCACCGCCGGGGTGCCATCTCTGGAAATTAGACCGCCGCGCCTTCTCGTCCTCGACAAGGCTCTCGTGCAGCGCGACACACATCGCGTCGCCGATCGTCAGGCACATTGTTGTTGTGATTGTTGGCGCCGGCACGCCGTAGAGCGCAAGCTCGCTATGACGGGCCTCGATTGGCGCCACAATGATGCCCGTGGACATTTCGGCCAGCGGCGACTTCGTGACACACGTCAAGCACACCGTCGGCACGTTCGACGGCAGGTGCCGCAACAGAGCCATCAGTTCCGGCGATTTGCCGGACGCGGAGATCAGCACAACGATGTCGTCACTATGCACAAGCCCGACATCGCCGTGCAACGCGTCGCTCGGGTGCAATGCTGCGGCAGAGATGCCGAACGAGTGGAGTGTAGCGACAAGCTTGCTGCCGATCTTATACGACTTCCCCATGCCACTGAACACCACTTTGCCGCCATTGCGCACGGCGGCCTGGATGAGCGTCAGCGAGTGGCAGAACAAGGCTGCGGGGCCATTGTTCCAGTTCTCGCTCGCGAATTCGTGGCTTAGCGCGGTGATGGCCTCGCCTTGCGCGCGTAATACGCGTGCGGCCGTCTCCACTGCGTACGGATTGAACGCGAGAACAGGGTCGCTTGGCGGGCTCGGTGGAAGCGAGGAACTCATGGCCTGAATATTTTCGGAATTTCCAGAATTTTTTTTATTTCGTTACTCTTAGCGAACGAACGGGAAACCAATAACTCGAGATTGGGACTCAATGACCCCTGAAATTACTGGCGGCACTGCTTTCGAGGAAAATGAATAAATTATCAAATGCGACGGAGATCCGAGTTAGCTAGCAGTCGAGCATGGAGAGGAAACCCTGATGCCTCATATGGATCGGGCCAGCAATGCGCGTAAGCTCTCTAATGAATAGAAACCACGTGGAGGCGGGCTGCTTGCGATTGCGCTTTGCGCGCGGTCGGGGAGAAACCTAATTCTATTTCGTGTTGCGGGTGGAAAACGCGCCATTAAATTTTAATCGAGTATCTAGCCCAAAAGGGGTCCGGTCCTCGAGCCTGGGTAAAGTAGTAAGCTGCTCTAGTAGTAATCAGTCCATGTGATGTGACGTATATGTCACACAGGCCGCGGATGAATTTTGGTGGAGAGAAGGGGCTAAGTGCGATCAATGCGCAAAGAAGGTCCAGAGCAATAGACGCTGCATTGACTCACGCGCAGCCCACGACAAATCTGTAGCCAATCTTAACGTGGCCCACCGTCTAGTTGTACAATAAATAATCCTACCCGAACAGTCTATCGGCCCAGAAACACAGGTACCCATCGCGCACAGTGAACCGCACGAGCCCGCGAAGCCAGTGCGGGAACAGATCCACGAGATTGTCGCACCCGGATGCCTCTGCCTCCAGGCCCTCGCCGGCAGTGAGCCGATTGCGCACGCGGCACGAGCGCATGAAGTTCCACCACTTGCTGCGCTCGCAGGGGCCCTCGCGGCCGAGATTTTTGAATAAGGGCCCAAGGGGTCCATCAATGAGCCGCCATTCAAACGGCGACCACTGCTGCCGCGGGTCAGTAGAGGCGAGCTGCGCGTTGCCCCAATGGCCATCGAACAGGAGCCAGTCGCCGTACTTGTCTTCGCGCCCGGGAACAGACCCGTTTGCCGGGTGCAGCTCCCCGGACTCGAGGTCGAGCGTGTACGCCACGAAGTTCTGCGCCGGGTCCCAGAGGGCGCCGCGGTCTGTGTAGTCGGAGAGCATGTGCCAGGGGATATCATGCGAGTGTCTTCCGCGGCTCGTGTACTGAGCGTGCGTGCCTCTGGCGGAAAAGATGATTGGCCGCACCGAGCCGAACACGTTTTCTTCGGCAAGCGACCGGTACTTGAACGCTGTCCCGCCGCCGTGCGCAGACATCCACACCAGCAGCGGCTCGTGGGTGTTTTTTTTGTCGAATCTTACGAGCGTGTGCTCCCAGTCGCCCAAGTGATTGCCGAACGGGCCATGGCCCATCACAAACGGCCCTAGATTAAACGGATAGAAATAAAACCAAAACGCATCGATGTAGTCTGGCTTCTCCACAACAATCAAAGTCGCGACGGCATTCTCGATTTTTCCCGTCACGAGATTAGGCTGGTTGTCCTCGAACCTCGTGAGCCACTCCGGCCCCGGAACAGGCTCCCACTGCTCGCGCGCGGTCAGAAACAGCTCGGCGCTCGAATCGTTGCTCCGCAGCTCCCTTGCGGCTGTGGTGAGCGACGGCAGGTCAATTGGCCTCGTCAGGTTCGTGTCGCGCGTAGAAACCATGAAGTGCTCGAGATAGGCCTCAGGAGACCCCGGGTAATAGCGCTCCTCTGAGTAGAGATGGATGACCGGGGCATGGCTGAGAACGAATTCAGGCACCTCGCGCGAGCTATTAGCCCAGATGTATGCCTGAGCGTGGCCCCAGAGGAGGAGGATTCGGAGACGCATGCGAAGCCTTGGAATCAGAGTAAAACCCTACAGCGCCGCCCTCCACGAAGAGCGAGCTGCGGCAACTGGGTCCGGCGCAGTCGCGCGCAAACGAGCAGATTAACAATTTGAAGGAACTTCTGTAAGATCAAGAAACTCGGGTGGCCTGATGCTGCAATAGAAAGACTCGGAGACTCGGTACACGGCAACCGCTGCTGCAGGTAATAAACCCCGGTAACGTGACCCTGGCTCTCACCGGCCGCTGCTGCCAGTGCGAACCCATAGCTCAAAAACTAAGGCGACAACTAACTGGCTCCCGGGAGCGCTGTCCAGTCCTATAAACCCATAAAAAACCCCGAAAAAAAAGGACAGGATCGTCTCTGGAGAGTGTCTTGGTCTCGCCAGTGAAGCTTTTCCCGCCCTCTATAGATGCCTGATTTGGACTACAGCGATCGCAGCCTCCCCGGCCCGGATGATCTCTACGCCGCATTCACAGATATTTTCGGCCGGCCGCCCCCGCCGGGCCGCATTCCCATCAACGGGCCCACGCAGGCGCCTCCGGCCGGCTTTGTTTCGTCGTTCGATCTGTCGAAGAGCGTTGGCGCGGTCCAGGGGCCCGAGCTGACGTCGACGCCGCCGCCAAGACCGTCGTCCGCCAACGCCGCGCGGTTCTCGCCCAATTACGTGTCCCGATCCGACAGCATTGTGTCGACCACAATCTCAGAGTACACGGACGACGCGGCGCGGTCGGCGAGCGCAATCGACGTAATTGCGGCCAAACGCGGCTCGGAACCGGCGGTCCACGCGGGCCAAGGCGCGGCGGCGCCCGCACCGCCCTTGCATCATCTGCACACAATGGCGTCGACCTCGGATCTGGTGAGCAGCCGCCGCGCGTCCGAAGACCATACGGTGACGCGATCCGTGTCGCAGGTCTGGTCCGGGCTGAAAAAGCAGGTGGCCATGCAGCGCTCGACGTCGTCGATGACCGTGAACATGCGGAAGCCGGTCACGAAGGGCGGCCGCACGATCCCGGCGCGCAGCGACCTCAGCGCGTTCTCGTCGTCCTCGGGGACGCTGTTCTCGAAGAACGAGGGCGACGAGTACGAGAAGCGCTCGCCGAGCCGCAAGTCGAGCTCAGCGACGGTCAGCTCGTTGGGCAGCCGGTCTGCGATCGTCGCGACGTCGCACCGCGAGCCGCTCGTCTACCCGGCGCTTCTGAGCCGCGTCGCGCAGAAGTTCCGCGAGCGCATGGCATACGTGCTTGGCGACCGTGTGAAGAACGAGCTCACCTACAAAAACGCCTTCACGGGGTCCGAGGCCGTCGACGTCATTGCATATATCATCAAGACCCCGGACAGGAACCTCGCACTGCTGCTGGGCCGGTCTTTGGACGCGCAGAAACTGTTCCACGACGTTACCTATGATAACCGTTTGCGGGACCTGAGCACAGAGGTCTACCAGTTTACGACGTTTGATGAGCAAAGCAACAACGTCCCCGAGCCGAACGGCGTGTTCACGCTGCTGTCCGAGTGCTACTCGCCAACGTGCAGCCGCAACCGGCTGTGTTATTCGATCTCGTGCCCGCGCCGGCTCGAGCAGCAGGCGCGGCTGAACATGAAGCTGGACCCGGGGTTGCTCGGCTCGACGAACCAAGCCGAGGCGTCGATCTCGCTGAATGACGGGGAGGACGATAAGGAGAAGCTGTGGAGATGGACGGTGTCGCCCGAGATTTTGGAGGCGACGCCGCCGACGGAGCAGAAGCGGCAAGAGGCCATTGCCGAACTCGTGTACACAGAGCGGCAGTTTGTGAAGGCGCTCGAGTATCTGCGCGAGTCGTGGATCAAGCCCCTGCGCCGGTCGACGATTCTAGGCCCGGACCATCGCCGCGACCGCTTCATTCGGCTCGTTTTCTTGAATGTGTTGGAAGTGCATGCCGTGAACCTGAAGTTCGCCGAGGCGCTGATGCGCCGGCAGCAGCTTGCGCCGGTCGTGCATCAGATTGCAGACGTTGTTCTCGAGTTCGTACCGCGCTTCGAGCCCTTTGTCACGTACGGCGCACAGCAGATGTATGCGAAGTACGAGTTTGAGAAGGAGCGCGCGCTGAACCCGGCTTTCGCGAAGTTTGTGCAGGACACCGAACGCGAGCCGGCGTCGCAGCAGCTCGAGCTTAATGGCTATCTCACCAAGCCAACCACGCGGCTGGCCCGCTATCCGCTGCTGCTCGACGCCATTTTGAAGCGCACGGAGCCGGAAAACCCGGATATCCAGAACATCCCCGCGGCCATCGCGCAGATCCGCGAGTTCCTGTTCAAGGTGAACGCCGAGACGGGTAAGGCCGAGAACCGGTTCAGCCTGCACCAGCTGAACCAGGCGCTGACCTTCCGTGCAGGCGAGTACGTCGATTTGCACTTGCTGAGCCCGAAGCGGCAGCTTGTCTTCAAGGGCCATCTCAAGAAACGGCCCCCGCCGGGAGAAGGGAACGTCCAGATCTACTTGTTCGATAACGCCATTCTGTTTGCGAAGCGGAAAAAGGCCACGGGCATGAGCAGCACTGCCGCGCAGGCCGCCGCCGCCGCGGCCGCCGCGGTCGAGCCGCCGGACGGAGACGACTCGAGCACGGGGCTCGAGGTTCTGCGCGTGAACTCGCGGCCCATTCCGCTGCCGCTGCTCGTGATTGCCGAGGGCGAGGAGATCGGGCGTCGCCGCGCGGCTGCGCACATGCTGCGTAGCACGGTGACGCGCAATGCCGAGGGGAAGGCAACGTTTCCTATCACATTCCAGCATCTCGGGAAACGCGGCTATGAAGTGACTCTGTACGCCGAGAATTTCCAAGCGCGCAAAACGTGGGTCGAGATCGTGCTGAAGCAGCAGGAGGCGCAATTGCGCAAGGCAGCAAACGTCATGTCCTTGCACACGCTGTACACGTCGTCGGCGAACTGTGGCCACGCGCAGTCTGCCGCCGTTCTCGACAATGGCCGCCGGATTTTGTTCGGCACGGAGCGCGGCATCTTTGTGACCTCGGTGTCGTACCAGGACGAGGAAGGACGGCGGAACCCTGTGTCGTCGGTGCCGAAACTGGTCGTGAGCACGGAATCCCCGGTAGTGCAGCTGGACGTGATTGAGAAGCACGGCGTTATTCTGCTTCTGCATGACCGCACAATATCCGCGTTCCCGCTGGAACTCGTCGACGCGACTGTGGACCCCATGATCAAGCAGCGCAGCTTGAAGCCGATCGCGCAGCAGGTCAATTTCTACAAGGTCGACGAGTGCTTGGGCAAAACGCTGCTCATTGTTGTGAAATCAACCAACATGTCGTCGACCATCCGTGTTCTTGAGCCGGCCGCCCCGGCGCCCACAAATTCGAAGCGGCCGCCCCTGAGGAAGCTGCTGACGGCGACCGGAAACTCGGCGTCGCAGCAGCCAGAAGGGTTCAAGGTGGTGAAGCCGCCGATAGATATCCCTTCAGCGACGCTGTCGCTCACGTTTTTAAGAAGCCACCTGTGTTTGGGCTGCTCGCGCGGCTTTGAGCTGCTCGATCTCGAGACCGGGAAATTCGAGTCGCTGCTCGATCCAGCAGACACGTCTTTGGACTTCGTCATCAAGCGTGAGTCGCTCAAGCCGATTTCATTACATCGCATTGGTAAAGAGTTTTTGCTGAACTACTCGGATTTCTCATTCTTCATCAACCGCAACGGCTGGCGCTCCCGTCCTGACTGGATCATTCAGTGGCAGTGCAACCCGCAGCACATTGTTCTTGCGTACCCGTACGTGGTCGCGTTCGACCACAACCTTATCGAGATTCGCAACATGGACACCGAGCTTGTTCGCGTGATCCACGGCGAGGGCATCCGGTACCTGTGCTCTTCCAACAACCACGACATTCTGTACGCAATCGAAGACGACAGAGGCCGAGACTCCGTCGCAAGTCTCATTTTTTCTTGATCCAGGAATTATAATTTTGGCCGGCGGTCATTTAGCGAAAAACTATACAAGCTCTAGATACAAATGCATTAAAATTTAGATCCTTTTTCTTTTTTTTTTCGCAGCCGCTTCTGCATTCTTTGCTTCCGCCGCCTTTCTCGAGTTTCCCCTGACCAGCCACCCAATCCGAAAATAGATCATACCTCCCTGAAGGTTACCGAGGGTGCGTTCGCCCGGTTACTCATGCGTGTGCGTTATGTGTGTACTCTATGCCATTGATGGAAGTAGGGCGAGGTCATAGAGCTAAGGGTTGTAACACCGGCTGGACATTTTTTTTGCCAAGCAAAATACTGTGCTACGAGACGCAGCAACCACGAGAACTCTTGCCAGTGGCCAGCTCACGAAATGGTTGGCGATGCACACGAGGAGTCGGACTCGGACGAGTCCGCACGCGCTCCGGCCTCTCGAACGCAACCAGTAAGCCAACGCCCGGCAGCAACTCTACACCCGCACACTAATCTGATGCCGATTTCGAGCAATTACATGACACAGGCCTCCTCGAGCCTTTCCGAGTCCAGCGACCGCTCGAACTCGGAGGAAAGCAAGCGCTCGTTCAAACAGAGCTCTATGAGGTTCCAGCAGATGGTCCAGCAGCAGAGCCCTCGGAAACGCCAGAAAACAGAGCCGCGCTTCGCAAACTATACAATGCCTGTGGCTGCATCCAGCAATGAAGCGGTTCCGCCTGTTTCGCTGCCGACGAGCCGCTCACAGAGCATTGAGCCAGTGGCGGCTATGCGTGCGCCATTCCGGCTGAGCCCGAACTCGAGACCCACGGCCGTGCCACGGACTACGGCATTGAGGTCGTCGCCGCCATCAGGCGCAACTTCTGCGCTTCCAAGGCTCGCGTCGTACCTTCAAAAACCGGCTGAGACGAAACCGGTATCGAAACAAGCATTGACAGCCGAAACCACTGATAAGGTGGGCCAGACGGCTACGCCCCTGCAGCAGGTCATCTCGGATGTGGGAGGCTCCAGCGTCAGTGGTGCTGGTGAGACTGGCATGGGCGCAGAGCGTGGCTCTCGAGAAGAGACGGATTCACATGCAGGCGTGGCCGCTCATGACGGACCGGCCGCTCATGACGAACCGGCCGCTCATGACGGACCGGACGCTCATGACGGACCCGATGCCCATGACATGCCGGACGCTCATGAAACAACTGAGCACGAAGCAAACGTCCATGCCGAAGCTGATGCTGGCTCAGATTATAATGCCGCTGACACGACTGGTGGAAGTGTGAGCAGCAGCAATTTATTGCAAAGAATGATGGCATTCAGCAAGCATATGCTTGAAGGGTCTCGGGACCTAGGCACGCAATTGTCTCCGCCCACTGACTCGTATCCCCGTCACTTCGCGGTTGCTGGCCAGCCAGACCGCCCGCACGCAACCGATGCCTATAGAGAGGAGCCGCTTGGGAGCTCACGAGCGAGCAGTGTGTTCCCCGCCACAAACGCAAGCGAGCGCCATGATAATTACGATGCGATGCCCCCTGAGGAGCGCACTGGGAGAATACGAACCGCTCGACTGCCGCCGAGCCGGCCGCAGTCCCAAGCCTGGACACGGTCTGTCCTTAATACGTCATCCTCGCAGCACACTCCGTTGTATAGCGCCGATCCGTTCGCGCAAACGCATCCGCCGCATAATGCGAACGAGTCGATAACGAAGCTCACGGCGCGGCTCATGGCCGAGAGATTAGCGCCGTCGCCGCACATCACCGACGTTTCCGGAGGGGCGCTGAACCGTCACGGCCCGGCGTTCGCGCGGCGGCACAGCACTAGCTCGGAGTCGATGAGCGTCCCAGTATCGATGCCGTCGCCGAATCCGCACCTGACGCCGCACACGCCGAGCAAAAATGATTACATGACCGCGAAGATCGACGCAAGAGCCGTCCCCGGCGCCATAGTGCCGGCGCACAATCGGCACTACCTGAAATGGGACGGCGCGCAGTGGCGCAACTTCATCCAGGCCATGCGCCAGGCCATTGACGCAACGGGAACCACGAGCGACGAAGTCGTGCGTTTCCTCGCACTGCTTTCGGAGCAGATGCCCGGAAACATGCAGCAGATGTCGGTGGACGAGCTCGTGCAGAGAATATCTGCCTGCAAGACGCGGCGGCCGCGCTGAACCGTTTAATAATCTTCCATTTGTATACTAGTCTATTTATTCTTTCTCCATTTAATGCCACTCCACGAATTTTTTTCGGCCCGTGGAATGCCGAAATCCCTGTTGAAGCCGTGGCCCAGTCGGGTGCGGCTCGAGTCACTGAAATTTAAACAATAATGCGGGTGAGTCGTGTGTCACGTGCGGCATTCCACTGGGAGGATCGCGTAAACACCTCACATATTTCGTTTTTCGTTTTCCCTCCACTTTCGAGATGTCCCAAGTCGTTGAGAAAGCAGAACACGTGGTCGAGGCTGTTTTGCACTCCGTGCCGTCTTCTCTGTGCTCCGCTGTGAGCTTCTCTGTGCCCTCGTTGGACAAGCCGTTTGGGTTTTCTCTTTGGGACACGCTCCGCTACGCGACGTACCGCGCGTTCGACTACGATATCGAGTCGTTCGAGTACAAGTACAACTCAAATGTGCCTCTGTCCTCGGTTCCGAGCGTAGTGATCGCGATTTTGGCCTACTACGTGATCATCTTCAGCGGCCGATCCATCCTGAGACAGGTCCGGCCGATCAAGTTCGCGTTCTTGTTCAAGCTGCACAACCTGTTCCTGACCTGTCTCAGCGGCAGCCTGCTGCTGCTGCTGTTTGAACAGATGTTCCCGATCATTGTGCGCCACGGCGTGTTCTACTCGATCTGCAGCCCGAAGTCGTGGACGCAGAAGGTCGAGTTCATCTACTACCTGAACTACTTGACGAAGTACTACGAGTTGCTCGACACGATCTTCATGGTGTTCCGCAAGCGCCCGCTCACGTTCTTGCACACCTACCACCACGGCGCGACGGCCCTGCTGTGCTTCAGCCAGCTGAACGGTAGGACGTCGGTCAGCTACGTGCCGATCTCCCTGAACTTGGCCGTGCACGTGCTGATGTACTTCTACTACTTCCTGTCCTCGTGCGGCATCCGCCCGTGGTGGAAGGCTTGGGTCACGCGGTTCCAGATCATCCAGTTCATCATCGACCTCGGGTTCGTTTACTTTGCGACCTACACGCATTTCGTGAACTTCTTGGAGCTCGACCTGCCGAACATGGGCCGCTGCTCCGGTGAGGAGGCCGCCGCCGTCGACGGCTGCCTCATCCTGTCGTCGTACTTGGTGCTGTTTGTGTCATTCTACATCAAGTCGTACGTCGCGCCGAACGCCGCTAAGAAGGCGGCGGAGGCCGAGAAGAAGCAGCAGGTCGCGGCGGAGTCTGAGGCCGCCGCTCCGGAGCCGGCCCCGGCTGCGAAGACGACTAGGGCCACTAGAGCTTCTGCTAAGACGACTAGTACTAGAACCCCTCCTACCACGCGCCAGCGCGCTACTCGTAGCCGCAAGGCGTAAGAATATTTAGACTCCACGAGCGTGGGAAACTCAAGACAACTGATTTGATACCCTTGTAAGAGAGCCCCTTTGTGAGCTGCGCTTCCATATTCTCTTTTAACTTGTAATAGATGCTAGTTTCCGTAGGAAGAATCTGGTTAAAGGGGATCTATAGGGGATCTAGTCAAAGGGATCAGTCAAAACGGATCAGTCAAAACGGATCTAAAGTTCTTCGTGCAGGTGCAGATCATCTTCCTCGGCGTACGTACCGTCCTGCACCAAATCCATGAGTCCGGCAATCTCGACAATTAGCTCGTGTTGCGGAGTGAACGCCATGGCAAAGAAGGCGAGCCTCGCATCCTCTGCATGCTCAGGTACTTGTAGAACCTGTTTTGTGGCCTTTGGCGCGTCGTCTGCCGGCAAGGGGCAGTCCAGTTTACCGTAGGCCAGGTACTTACATAGATCGACAGGACCCTCGTAGAGCACCTCGCCATCGATGTAGCTGAACACCTCCATCACACTGTTTTCGGGCAACTCTTTGGTCAGGAAGTTCGTGAGATCGAATGTGATGCGGCCCATCTTGATCGGGTAGTGTGAGATGTCTAAGTCCATTATCTTCAGCAGTGCTGAATCGTTATGAGCAATGGCTATGTTATCCCAGCCGGGCAATTGCACGAATTCTGGGGATTCATACTCGCCGTAAACCTGCTGGACCAGCTCCTTCACGTTTTGAGGCCCCTTGAACGCGGCAATCCCCCGTAATAACAACGCAATGGGGAGCAATTTCATGGTGTACTACATACAAGCCGTGCTAAATATATGCGCAAGTGTAGAGTTTTACTTAGATCGATTTTGCGACGCACGGTGCGGCTTATCACGCGCACATCTATATATGTTTCAGGGTCGGATAAGCTAACACATCCGACGCGACACGCGGGCAGCCAGGAAATATCCTTACCCGCAGTATCTTCAAGAAGATGTGGTGGTCGCTTGGTGTTCTACTGCTCGTCATCCAATCTGCGCTAGCGTCCTCCGGCGACCGGTTGCCGGAATTCCAGTCATGCGTGGAGCAATGCGTGTCCAACAGATGCCCGAGCAGCGTCGGACTTCTTGCTCTTTTGGCCTGGGACTGCCCGTCGAACTGCGACTATATCTGCCAGCAAGCTTTGACGGATGTCCACGAGGAGCTGAACATGCGAGTCCACCAATACCATGGAAAGTGGCCGTTCCGCAGAATAATGGGCGTGCAAGAGCTCGCGTCCGTGATCTTCAGCCTGCTGAACATGGTTCCGCACATCATTGGCTACAAAATGCTGAAGCGCCAGACGCGCGATAGCGAGGACTTCCATCTCAAGAACTACTACCTCAGCTTTGCTGTTGTCGGCATAAATACGTGGGTGTGGAGCAGCGTGTTCCATTTGCGCGATTTGCCCGTCACCGAGAAGCTCGACTACTTCTCCGCGATCGGAAGCATCCTCGGAGGGCTGTTCTTGGCAATTGTGCGCTTCTTCCGTTTGGACAGACCGTCAAAACGCCCACGGCGCAATGCTGTGTTTCTTGCAGTGGTCGGGTTCTACTTATGCCATATGTTCTACTTGTCGTTCATCAAGTTCAACTACGCCTACAACATGATGGCCGGCGTGATCACGGGCATTGCTCAGGTCGCGCTCTGGATCGTGTTGAGCATGTCCCTTTACGCGAGGTCGCATAATAAAATGGACCTGCTGCCCATCGCCGTCATTCTCGCGCTGACCTTCGGCGTCGCGTTCGAATTGAATGACTTCAGCCCCTACTGGCGCTGTGTGGACGCGCACTCGCTGTGGCATGCGTCCACCGTGATCCCGTCCTATTTCTGGTACAAGTGGATGGTGTTCGACATGAACCGCAGCGCCTCGCACTACTTCAAATGAAAGGACGCACAGACGCACGCACAGACGCACGCACGCACAGACGCACGCACGTACAGATGCACGCACATACGCACGCACACGAGAGCGGGAACATAGCTAGACACTAAAATCAAAAGTCGGACTTTTCCGTATCTATTAAATATCACCGGCCATACTCCTGGACGATCAGTTGCTTCACATCGGCTGCAAGCTTATCAGCGAGCTCGCGCGTCGCGGCCTCAGCATAAATTCTCACTACGTCCTCTGTCCCGCTTGCCCTCACGAACGACCGTCCCTGACTGGTATTTCCCACAAGCCTGTCAATCTGCTGCTGAAGACCCTCGGGCGAGACGAGCTGGCGCTCGGCGTCTGTGGTCACGAACAGAGTTCGGTCCTTGACGTCTGCCTTCAGCAAGCGGTTGGGCAAATCGGTATACTGTTTATCCCAATCGCTCGGCGCCAACTTCTCGATGATGAGTATGGCTGCAACCGCGACGAGGTCCGAGATCGCGTCGCCGACCGTTTGATTTATGAGATCCGAAAGCGCGAGCAGCACGTCGATGGACCGGCGCTCCGCCTCCGTGTGCACAGCCATTTGCCGCAGCTGTCGAACCGGCTCATCAGAGAAGAGAACCGTGCCGTGGCCGTTCGCCTCGAAGTAGACGCCGATGTCGTACTTCTGTGCCGCGTGATGTAGATGCTTGACTCCCGTGGGCGTGCATGTCACAGGAAGCCCCAGTTTCTCCGTAATGTATCTAGTGGACGAGCCGTTTGCGTAGGCCGTTTGCACGACGCCAATGTCGATCTTGTTCCCGGAGCTCTCGATTTTGGACCCGGCGCGGGTGATCACCTTTTTCAAGAACCCGGCCATGAGCGTCGCGATTTTGTCGCCGTCGAGCAAATGGAACGTGTTCTCGGAGTCCACGTAGTAGAACACCACGCGGTCGGCATCACCGTCAAACGACGCGCACAACGTGTTCGCCTCGGGCACAACACCTCTAGGGAGCCGCTGGTTGACCTTCACGAAGTCGGCGCCGCACTCCATATTCAGCAACTCGGGCTGCTCGTATTCGGCATTCACTATAACGACGTCCAAGTATTCCCGCACGTACTTCGCCATCTCCTCCATCTTCAAAGCGCCGACCCCGTTCGCACAGTCCAGAGTAACGCGCAGCGGCCGCTCTCGCGTTCGCGACGACAGCAAAACGGCCCGCAACGCAGTGGCCATCTTTCTATAGTAGCCCGTTTCGGAGGGCACGCCATAAGACTCGAGGTGCCGCGTATTGTTCTCGGGGCCGCCTAAAGTGTTCACGGCGCGCACAATGTAGTGCAGCTGGGGCGTTGTGAGCACGCCGAGGTCGGCGATCCGCGCTCCGGCGGCATCCAGGCCGTCGCTCAGCGCTTCTGCCAAGCGAGGCCCGGATTCGCGCGTGTCGCGCGCGAACTGGACGACGGCCGGCACGGATTTGTCGATTCCGAGCTCCTCGTAGGCCTGGCTCACGAGCCTTTGGCACTCTGCCGAGCTCTGCGCGTTCGCAATTTCCGTGACACGCGCCTCCCAGCTTTGTTCGAGCATGTCGCCATACGGATCAACTATCTTTGCACCATTGTCTGCGGGCGGGTTATGCGAAGCGGTGATCATCACGCCTACAGTCTCACCTTTGAGGAACCGCGATCGCATCGCAGCTACTAATCCCACCCGATAGAGTACGGTGTCGAGCACGTCGGCCTTGTCACGGAAGCCTGCCGTGCCGTAGGCGACGTGCTTGGGCGGCCTTTCATAGATTGCCATTTATTATGTACGCTTTTCTGGAACTCCAAAACAAATGCCCAACAACATCGCTGCGTATGCGTGTCACGTGGCAACGCGGATCCCCCGGCAGGGATTCGTCGCTCCGTAGCGCGCTCCTCGATCTGGTGCTAAGCTAGATATGCACTTATAGTATGTATTATTAGATCTGGATATGCCGAGAGCTGCGATCTATGCCCTCTTAGAATAGCCTATGTCCGTACGTGACAAGAGTAGGGCTAAAAATAGATTAGAACAACGTCATACGACTGCGGCGTTTGCGTCACAGTCTTGTCTGGAGTGCGCGGCGTCCGGAGCTCCTGTGGTCAAGAAATCTAATAAAGGCGAAAATCTTGGTCATTAAAGAAAAAATCGCGAAGAAATACATTTCGGCGCGGTGTACACGCGGTTCGAAAATTCTTGGCCTTGCTAAGGGTAGTCTAGACCAGATCTACAGAAGAAACCCGTCCTGAAGAAGTATGCTACCGAAAGAAGAGAAAAGAATTCTCGCTCAGTATGTAATTCTCGCTCAGTATATAATTCTCGCTCAGTATGTAATTCTCGCTCAGTATGTAATTCTCGCTTAGTATGTAATTTTCTACAAGCTTCCACCCATTATGCGCTCCTCCACGACTCGAATAAACATATATTATGCAGATCAGTTGGCAAGCGTTGCTCACCACTCAGACTCGCCAGTCGCCTTGTTAAAGACGTAGTCGAGGCCATTGACGTTCGCGATGCCGTCCTTCAGCGTGTACTTCCACCGCGTCTTCACCTTGTGCACTTTCTCGTAAAGGCACAGCATGATCTGCGTTTGGTCCGCCTCGTCATCCTCGTCATTAGAATTGAGCTCGTCCTCGCTGTCGTCGAGGTCCGAATTCAGCTCCTCATCGGCAGTGCCGTCTGTCTGAGGTATGTAGGGGTGGTTATCCATGGCTCGGTGGATCTGGCTCTGCAGTTCCGGCGAGATCGCCGCGCCCCCGGGCATCTGGCCAGCACCACCGCCGAGGGGGTTGATACCGCCGATGCTTTTCTGCATGGGGTCGAGAGGAAGCTCCTGCTTCAATTCTGGGTGTAATTCACCACCGACATTCTTCGGCATCGCTGTTTTGTCGTCGGTCGTAGGCACGCCGTAGTACGAGAGGTCGGTGGGTATTGACATCGTATTCAGAGGCTGCAGGCCCATAGGAGACTGCTTCGCCATGTCTGCGTAGCTCGTCGGTGCGTCTGGGGTCCAAATGGGCTCCGTCGTGACATTCATGTCGTTGAGCCGCCGTTTCCACGCGGTTCGCAGCATTTCCGGCACCGCAGGGTCCTCACCCGACTCTTCGATTTCCGACTTGGTCTCCCTGACAACCTGGTCAATGACCAAGTTGTAGAGATCCTTCACGCGGTTTGACATTTCGAGGTCGCCTCTTTGTCCGTACCCTTTCGCCCAGGTTTTCAGTCTATGGTCATTCATCCCGCCCCCGCTCTGATTATGGTTGATTACTGATTATAGCGTCGCTGACGCAGCGGCTAATTATGCACATGCTGATGTCTATCAGGCAGCCATTGCTCGGCGACGCAGAAGGGTTTCGGGCTTTGAGTGTGAGATAAACAATGCGTATTTGTTCGTACAAGAGCGTTCAAGGATCGTGTTTCTTTGTTGTGTTTAACTCCAGCACGTGGACAGTAGATATTCCAATAGTGGTTTGACTATAAAGTTTTGAACGCCGAGTGCAAGCATCCACCACCAATTGCACATTCCCATGAGACCAAAATCAACAACATTGACGAGTCTGAAACCTAGCTACCAATTTCCCGTCTCTTGCTCTGAACCTGTTTTGATCTCATACGATAGATAGGGCTAGGTTTTTTCTCGAATAAATAGCCTACATAACAAACACCACGTTCACACCTCCCGAACGCCTCGCAATGACCTCCTTCATTGACGAAGATGAGAGTATAACGAATCTATCTATCTCAATGGGCAACATGTCCGTTGAGGACCCGGAGCCCTCGCTTCTCCTCGCCCCCAGTCGCGTGCCCTCGCCGATTCCCTTTGATCTCGAGGCCGTCATACCGCTGGATGAGCAGATCGCGCGGTTCAACGAACAGGCGAAGTCCGTCGGGGCCCCCGGCGGAGTGCCGAAGTTCGCCGTCGTCCTGTCGCCAGACGGCTACAAGCACGAGTTTCCGCGTAATTGGGTCTCAAAGAGAGAGCTCAGCACCGTTGTCGAGAACCCGGGCCGTTTGAAGGCGAGCAGTCTTGGCGTCGGTCTGGCCCGCACGGTTGTTCCTTTCAAGCTTTTGAAATCGAGCGAGCGGCGGTCGCTGTTCTCGCCGCACGTCGAGCGCGTGCACGGCAGGGACTGGGCCGTGCAATTGTACGCTTTGTGCAGCCGCGCGACGGCCGCGCTGGCGAAGAAGGAGCTCGAGGTCCCCGAGACGTGGCCGTACTACGATATCTACCTTTCTCCGAACACGGCCGAGGCGCTCGAGGGCAATGTTGCTGCTCTCGAGATGGCGTGCGACGAGATCTTTGCGGGGCCCGTTCACCGGTGCTTTGTTGTAGTGCGCCCGCCGGGGCACCACTGTAACGAGGACGAGGTGAGCGGCTTTTGCTTGATGAACAATGCGCATATCGCCATCCAGTACGCAAAGGCGAAGTACGACGTCACGCATGCCGTCATTCTGGACTTCGATCTGCACCACGGCGACGGCAGCCAAGACCTGCTGTGGAAGCTCGGCTTCAACAACGACGATCTGCGCATGGGCTATTTCTCGCTGCATGATATCCACTCCTTTCCGTGTGAGCTTGGCGACAGGAAGAAATTGACGGACGCGTCAGTTTGCTTTGTTGCGCATGACAGCGCGATCTGGAACGTGCATTTCAAGCCATATGAAACCGAGGAAGAGTTCCAAAGCTTGTACGAGTCGCACTATTCGCAGATCTTCGAGCGCGCCGCAGAGTTTTTGGAGAAGTGCCGAGACGAGGTGAAGAGCGAGAAGCCATTCAATCCCCTTGTCGTCATTTCCGCCGGGTTTGACGGCAGCGAGTTTGAAGGCTCCGGGATGCAGCGGCACCAAGTACACGTCCCCACTTCTTTCTATAACCGATTCACGCGGGATTCGGTGGCCTTGGCAGAGAATTTCGGCAGCGGGCATCTGTTGTCGCTGCTCGAGGGCGGATACTCGTCGCCCGCCATCGCCACGGGCGTCTTCAGCCACTTGACGGGAATGGGCGAGCGTCCCTACGACCCAAAGTGGTGTCCATCGACTGCACCCCATGAAATCGAGCTCGGGATGCGCCAGCGATGGAAGCTGCACCCAGAGCATTGGACCGGATCCGGTGTGAGTATAGGGAGAACGCTTTTCCCGGTAAGCTCTCCTGCTCCCGTGGTTACTGAGAAGCATAATCTGAGGAGAAGACATCATAGTTAATACCAGTTGTATTTTAACGTTTATTTATTTTACTACTATGTAACATTATCTTTCTTGAAAATCTTCCGAATCTACGTCAGTCCATATTTATATGAGACCATAAGCATGTACAGTCAACAAGCATAACCATGTGGAGACCTCACGCATGAGACTGCCCTTACCTCAATCATTACTGATAATGGTGAAATATCACGTGATCAGTATGCCCGTCCCATTTATAGTGACTCTTCGCGGATGCCGTTGTTCCGATGTTAACGAGGACCCGGTCAATCTCTTCTTCGTCATTTTGGAACCAGATCCGCCATATGAGTCTACCTGTACCTAGTTCCCACGTTAAAAGCAATCAGCAGGACGTTTGGAGTCTGATTAACAATGCTGCGGCCGACGCGCAGGCTGAAAGCGGCAAGCCTGTGGTCAATCTAGGCCAGGGATTTTTCTCGTATAGCCCGCCGAAGTTCGCCACCGACGCTTTGAATCGTGCGAGCCAGCACGCCTTGCTGAATCAGTACTCCCCGACACGGGGCCGCGTTGAACTACTGAAGGAGATCGCGAAAGTTTACAGCCCGAGCTTTGGTCAGGAGATCGACCCTGCGAAAGAGATTGTTGTTACTGCTGGCGCGAACGAGGGGATTCTGTCCTCGTTTTTTGCCTTCTTGAATCCGGGCGACGAGGCAATTGTGTTCGAGCCGTTCTTTGACCAGTACATTCCGAACATCCAGATGGCTGGCGGCGTGGTTAAATATGTGCCCATTCACCCGCCTGCTGGTGCCGACACAAAGGTCACGTCCGGAAACGACTGGAAGATCGACTTCGACGAATTCGAGCAGGCCATCACGCCGCGGACGAAGGCGGTCGTGTTGAACAGCCCGCACAACCCCATTGGAAAGGTCTTCAATCGTGAAGAGCTTCTCGCCATCGGCAACATCTGCGTCAAACACAATCTAGTCATCGTGTCCGACGAAGTGTACGACCGCCTCTACTACTCTGAATTCACGAGACTTGCGACGCTCAGCAAAGAAATCTATGATCACACGTTGACGGTTGGGTCTGCGGGCAAGACCTTTGCCTGCACGGGCTGGCGCGTTGGCTGGGTCATCGGCCCCGAGCACCTGATCAAGTACGTCGCGGCGGCAAACACGCGGATCGTCTTCTCTGTGAACACGCCGTGCCAGGCCGCTGTGGCCGACTCGTTCGCCATTGCTGAAAAGGAAAACTACTACACTGAAACGATTGAGAAGTTCCGCAAGAAGTATACAATTTTGACGGACGTGTTTGACGAGCTGGGCTTGCCGTACTCAACTGCTCATGGCGGCTACTTCTTGCTCGTTAACTTCTCGCGCGTGAAAATCCCGGCCGGCTTCGAGCTGCCGGACTCGGTGTTGTCGCGCCCGAGGGATTTCCACTTGGCCATTTGGCTGATCAAAGAGCTCGGCGTCGTCACTATCCCGCCGACAGAGTTCACTACGCCGGCCACCGCGCCGCTGCTCGAGAACTGGCTGCGATTCGCGGTGTGCAAGGACGACGAAATTCTCGAGGATGCGGCGCGCAGACTCAAGGGGTTGAAGGAGTTTATTGTCTAGATTTAAGGATGCGGCGCGCCTTGAACGAGTTTGTAGTCTAGGTTCAAGTCTATACAGTGTTATTTTTTTCTGGCCTCTATTTACAGCAACGAGTGGCCCAAAGCAGACTTCACAAGGGCGATTCCCGATTGCAACGTCGTGTTCACATGGTTCTCGTCTTCACCAAGGAACGGGTTGCACTCCACGAGATCCATGCCAACAAGCTTGCCCGTCTCAGCGACCGCCTCGCAGATGTAGCAGCCTTCGCGCCACGTCAGCCCGCCGCGCACGGGAGTGCCTGTGCTCGGCGCAAACTGCGGGTCCAGAGCATCGACATCGAAGCTCAAATGGATCGGACGACTCAGGTTCGGGCTGACGGCCTCGATGGCCATCTCCATGACCTTCGCGATGCCGTGGCGGTCGATGTCGTGCATCGAGAACGCCGGGATCTTGTACTCCTTAATGACTTTCTTCTCGAAGTCGTCGACGTCGCGGAGGCCGATGTAAGCAATGCGCGACGGATCAAGGCATCCGCGGGGGACCCATTTGAACAGATCCTCCTTGCTGAGGTTCTGCTCGTCCTGGCCCAACACGAACGACACGGGGCAGCCGTGCAAGTTGCCCGAAAGCGACTCTTTCGGGCTGTTGATGTCGGCGTGCGCGTCGATCCACAGCACACAGGCGTCCGGGTGGGCCTTCAGAATACCGGAAACGGTGCCAATGGCGATCGAGTGGTCGCCGCCGATCGTGAGCGGGAACTTGTTCGCCTCGGCCACGCTCGACACGGCATTGTAGACCTTCTCCGCCGCGAGCGAGACAAACTTCGGCCGCTTCATGTTGTTGACAACAGGGTCCTCCTTCGGCTCCTCAAAGTCCAGCCATTCCCAGTCCACCTGCCAGCCAAGCTTCTCGACTTCACCGCCAAGGTTGTAGTCCTTGAGCATTTTCGGCGCCTCGTCGCAGCCAGACTTGCCTTGGCCGCCGCTGAATGGGGCGCTGATGATCACAGCTTCCTTCTTAGTCTCTGTAGGCGCAGGTGCTGGGCTCATTCTCGCGGTATGTTTATCGCTTCTGCGGTTGTAGATCTAATAGTGCAGAACCCTAAGATAAATTACACGTTGTGAAATTAGGCGGCGCCCAGTGTTAACGGCCCTATCTACTCAATATTATCTACCAGTGACAACAATGTATGGCTCACCGGTCCTCGAGACTCCGTGATTTTCGGAGTCCCGACGGACGCTATTAGACAACCTAAAAATTATTCTCCCCAGTCTTTGACGCTCGCATGCTCGTAGAATCTCTAGCACACAAGCAACACTAGAAACTGGGGGCCGCACTCTCTAAAAAGAGAAGTAAGAAAAAAGATGCGTACTCTGTAGCGCTTTATTTTTTTTGAAATATCACGTGAAAAATTTTTGGGAGATTGGGTGACTCGGTGAGCACGTATTATTCGACGAGTCTACGCGCGTGTTGAACAGGACTTCGACCCAGATGTATAGGCAACGGTGCACTGGCATTGCGAGAGATTACAGCACGGCTGCTGTCAAGCAGTCCTCGCGGCGTGCCAGATTGAGTGCCCGGCTCGATGCAGGACCCAGTTTCGATGACTTTCTCGCTGGTCGAGCGGCCCATCAGATCATCGAGGACAAAGTCGCTGCCGCGATCCCAAAAGAGGACCAGCGCCTTCCAAAGTGGCTGAAAACTGGCATCCCACGAGGCCAGAATTTCACCACTCTGAAAAAGGATCTGAAGGGACTGGGTCTTCACACCGTGTGCGAGGAGGCGCGCTGCCCAAACATTGGCGAGTGCTGGGGCGGCACCGACAAGTCGAAGGCCACGGCCACAATCATGCTGATGGGCGACACTTGCACGCGTGGGTGCCGTTTCTGCTCAGTGAAAACAAGCCGGAATCCGGGTCCCCTCGACCCGAATGAGCCAGAAAAAACCGCTGTGGCGATCTCGAAATGGGGCCTTGGCTATGTCGTGCTGACGACCGTCGACCGCGACGATCTCGAGGACGGCGGAGCTCACCATTTCGCGAAAACGGTGCAACTCATCAAGGAGAAATCGCATGGCAAGACGCTTGTCGAGTGTCTAGGAGGCGATTTCCACGGCAATCTCGACTCCGTCGATGTACTTGCGAGAAGCGGCCTCGACGTCTACGCGCACAACGTCGAAACCGTCGAGGAGCTGACGCCGTTTGTGCGGGACCGCCGCGCCACGTTCGAGCAGTCGCTGGCGGTGCTGCGCCGCGCGAAGGAGACTGTGCCGACCTTGATCACGAAAACCTCGCTCATGCTCGGCTTCGGAGAAACCGATGACCAGGTAGAGCGCACCATGAAGAGGCTGCGCGAGAACAACGTGGATGTCGTCACGTTCGGGCAGTACATGCGGCCAACAAAGCGCCACGTCAAGGTTGCTGAGTACCTGTCACCGGAAAAGTTCCAGCACTGGCACGACCGGGCTATAGAGATGGGATTTCTGTACTGCGCCAGTGGGCCGCTTGTGCGATCGTCTTACAAGGCCGGTGAGACCTTCATTGAAAGCGTGCTGAGAGGCCGTGCGCCTCAAGCGAATGCATTGTAAAATTGTCTATTTTTGTACTGGACTCTCTAGTGTTGATGTATTTATTTTTCTTCGGTTTCTGTTACTCCTTCACACGTGTGCCTCACGTTTTGCCAAACAGCTCCTCCTGGTTCTCGATGTACGTTTGTAGAACCAGTGGCGGGACCTTAAGCGCTGGCGACAGGGCCACGCTTAGATTCCACACTGACATCGCATTACTATACTCGTATCTGCTCACATTATGCAGCAAGCGAAGCATACAGCGCGAGGTGTTGATGCATATCGGATGATACTGCGACTGGATCTCTTGAAGCATCAGGACCTGGTCGTGTTGAGTGCTGCTAAGCAGCGCCTTCGAGCGCTCTTCTGTCCAATCGCCCAGAAATGAGCGCGGCAGTGATCTGAAGTACCTTTTCAACAGATCCGCAACTGTGTGGACATCGATGCCAGGACCGCTGAGGTCACAGTCGCCTTGCTTGTCGAACTTTTCTTGGAATTCGTGGATCAGTGTCTGGGTTCCGGAGATGCGGAAAAGCCCGACCTCGGACATGACAGTTGGATGGTTCAACTGTTGCATACAACGTGCAACAACACTAGAAACTTCGTCGCCATTCGGAAGTCTTCGCAAGTGCTGGCACTTCTCCAGCGGCACGGCGAATACTTTGCCCTTTGAGGACCCTTTAAACGACATAGTTCGATACTGTGGTGGGCATTTCTCTGGCTCATCAAAGTTCATCGGTTTGGAGACTTTCATGTAGAACTCGCCCCCATCAAAAAAGCCACCGTTATGCTTGTTGACAGTAGATCGGCCATTACTTGGCAACAAGACCAGCAGTTCCTCTTCAGAATTGGCGTTGTCGCAATTACTCTGTGCATCACTTGCATCACTTTTACTGCTTATGACGGCCTCACTCTCTGCCGGCAGAAAGGTGGAAACTCGGGGAGAAAACTGCATCTTATAAGGGAGGGGCATCTGACTGAACTCTCGGTAGGTCGGCGAGATTTCATTGTTCTCTAAGCGGTTAACACAGCACCGCAACTTCGAAATCCATAGCTGTCGCACGCGCTCGTTTTCAGCAGAAAAGCGGTGTACTAGATATCCATTACGAGAGGCTCTTTCGTAGATGTCAATGCTGTACCGCTCGTCATTGTCAGTTGTGTCGAAAAACGAGATTTTCATGATGATTTTCGCGCCGCTCAGCGAAATCGAGTTCGTGACCGGGGCGGTAGTAGAGTTACTCATGACGTCGAGGTAGGCACCATTCAAAATACAGTAGTTGCAGGCCCATCTGTCCTCAGCAACGTGAGTTAGAAGCGAGCCGATCATTTGATTATGGGAGCACTCCGTAATGTCGACAATTTCGTGAAGCCATAAAGCAGAGCAGGCTTGTTCAAGCGACCGCATTAACTGCGTGTGCTTGAGTGCTGCTGGGTTCTTGAAGAGCTCCCAGACAGTTTTGAAGAATGCATTCAGCATATCAATGCGCACATCGACTTTCCAAGGAATGTCTCTAGTGAACAGACTCCTAGGCGGGAAGTTCGTGAGTCGTGCCTCCCCGAGTCTTACGAGAGGTTCCACAATTGCTTTGACCGATCGCGCAAAATTGCGTACTTGCTCGTAGTCCTTGACAAATCGCCACTCCACTCTGCCTGTTTCTGTATTGGTCACGGAAAAGATTCCGCACGGCTGTTTATTTGGTGTGACCCGTAGTTTTCGAGGCACATTAGCTATGAGGCCACATTCAACCTTCACCAAGCATGCACTCGTATTATACTGTTTCAACTGCACGTCATTTTCCCTATCAGCATCGTCAGTCTCCTCGGCTTTCGCTTGTGAGTCGGCCTCCACCGACGAGCTTAAAACGTCTTCAGGACAGACGGTTGCTGCGTGCGAGATCTTCTCGGTTGCAGCCCTCTGTTCATCATACCGTCTCATCTGTGCGCCGAGAAGCTCGTTTTCATAGCTTAACTGCCGCATCTCTTCAGGTCTATTCACGGTCAGTTCCGATGGCATTATCGGCGTGCAAGGGACCCCCCAGATGCCAGTCAATATACAAAGCTAACTATAAGGTTGCCTCATCAAACTGTCGTATGGAGCGCCAATGGCTTATTTCCCCTTACCAAAGATAAGCTTTAGCCCGAAATAATAAATTAGAATCCATGGTATGAAAGATATTCGTCGCATGCCCTCACTAGTTGGGATTTTTCTTCCCTCTCATCGTGAATCTGCTTTTTGAGTGATCCAATTTCCGTGCGGTACTGCTCTGCAGCGTCGCGCTGTGCCTTCTCTTCGGCCCTACTTCGGAGAACCCGTAGCCTCTCAGAGGCCTGACGAGAGTATTCGCGATGAAGGCGGCGATATACGTTGTCCAATTCGCGCTCCTGGTTCTGTACCAGGCTTGCTATTGCCTCTTTCAGCACCTTGATTTCGTGGTTCTTGTTTTGCAGCTCGAGACACAGATCCTCAACAGTGCTGTATTCCGGATCCAGTTTTAGGTTGAGGCCGTTCAAAGGACCGAGCTCCTGTACTGTCGACTCACTGAGATTCTGCGAATCGTTGACTGATACCGAAGACTGTGTTGGCTCGAGATCCTCCTCTAAATCCGAATCGAGAAGTAGCCGTGGAATACGCTTCGCCCGCTTTGCCGGGGTATTTTTCAGGTTTCTCAACCGCTTCAGAGTTCTGGACGCTTCAGAATTTGGTTTTCCGAGCGGAGATTGCGGAGTCGATCGTACTGGGGTGCCATTCAAGCTTTTCGGCGTTCCGTTTTGTAGCAGCTGGCGCGACTCCGGCGAGGGCGCCAAGGTCTTGAACTGCATCACCTCTTGCGCTAGTAGCTCTGCAGTCTCATCGCCAGTGAATGTAGGGGCCTTCATCTGTTTCTGCACGAGCCGCTGGTCAAGTCTTGATTCGGCGGAGAAAATGGGAAAATTGCACCAGAATCCTTCGAATCTAATCTGTTGTTATTATGTGTTCAGGCGTACTAGCGGCGCAGAGCAGTACACAGATTTTTTTTTTTTAAAAGAGCGATCAATAGATATGGCGTGCAAGTTTGAGCCCTCAATTTGGCTGTGTTAAGCGGCGAGGGTAAATTAGGGGTGCATGCAGCGATAGCGATAGCCCAAAGGATAAAATCGTAGGCTAGTACGCCAGACTCTTCGAAGATCGCATTTACGAAGTTTTTTCCTGGCTTTTACGTATACAAATAGATTATCTTTGCGAACTTGCTCATTTGAACCGTCTAAAGGCGAGCTGATCGCCGCCGACCTCCTCGTACTCCTGCTTAGTCACCCACAGCTGATGAAAGGTTCCGAGCGAGGCCAAGATACTGCTACCAATCCAAGCGCTGTTTTTGCGCTCGACCAGATTCCCCGATGCAAATATCCTGATCTTGAGCATTGGGAAGGTTTTTTGCAAATCCTGGCTCAATCGCTCCGTAAACCCCTGCGTAAGCGTGGATCCGCCCACAACAACGATATTGTTCGCCAAATTGGCACGGATGTCCACATCACAGGCCTTCAAGCAGTCAACAACTAATCCGGTTATGCCGCGCTCACTCCATGGGTTCAAGTAGGGCTGCTCGTCATCAGCGTCCTTGCTTCGCGAGAACGTGATGTCGCTGTCGTCAAGCGCTTGCTCGTACTCCTCGCCGAACAGCTTCTCGCCGAGCTCGTACTGTTCGTTCACAAGCTGTATCGAGTGGCCATCCGGGAACTCGAAGACGCGCGGCTTAGGCGCCGTGGTCGGCTCGACGGCGTCCGGGACCACAACCATGCTCTCCTTGAATTGATCGACGACGCGATCCACCTGGAAGTCGCGGAAAGACTTAGTGATTTTTTTGGGCAAGTTCGTCTTCTTGCTGAACTCCGCGGGCTCGCCGAGCGCGACGGCCTGCTTCGACGCGATTTCGTACGGCGCCGTGATGTCGGCGCCCAGAAAGTCGTGGCACCGCTGGGTCAAGTAGTCGCCGGCCTTCAAGCTCCGCTGTGCAGACTTGTAGAGCACGAAGCCGTCGACCACGGCCACGGCCGAGGCGGTGGCCGCGCCGACATCGAGGGCGATGCCTGTGCTGCGCCCGGCGCTGAAGAGAGTGAGGACCGGGCTCTTGCCTATGTACATGGCCGGCGTCGTGACGTCCTCGAGCGCAAACTCCATAGTTTTCTTTTGGTTGTCTCGTGTATTCCATATCTCCTCCGTAAAGAACAGCGGCGACTCTTTCAAGTACTCCGTGTTGCGCTCCGGGGACCCCTGCGCGAGGCAGTGCTTCCACAAACCCGCGGCATGCTCCCAGTCCTGCACAATCCCGTCCTGCATGGGGCTTTTGATCTCGACGCTGCCGCGGACGAGGTAGGTCTGGTCGTCGCCGTAGTGGCCCTCGCCGTCGCGGTCTGCGTAGTGCGTCGCGACGGTGAAGCTCGGGCCGTCCTCGGCAGACCAGCCGACGCGCGTCCACGCCGACCCGGGGTCGAGAATCACCGCATTGATCTCGTCACCACCGTACACTTGCGTCACCTGCGACATGAAAAACCTACCCTCAGTGGAGGCGCGCACAGGTGATGGATAGGAGCAGTTACTCAAACTATAAGGAAATAACTAACTAATCGTACCGGACACTCTCGGCCGGCGATAGAACGCGCACCGGAACCTCCCATTTCAGCGAGCCGTACAGGCCCGTCGAGCTCGAGCGGCACAAAAAGAGCATCTTGAAGATATGCGTTATGCTCTGCCATTCCGTCTTAAAGTCCTCGCTCAGACCGGCTAACGAAGACGCCTCTATGGTGGTGTCGAGTTTGTTCCCACTGCCTTTCAAAGTGATGTCCTTCAAGGTTTTCAACTTGCGCGTCGAGATGATCGGGTCCTTATAGTACGTGTCTGCGGACTCGATGAGGCTGAGATCCAGCTCAGCGACTTGCAGCTCCTCTATTCCGACTACGGTGAACTGCATGTAGATTGGCGTGGACTGGCCCTCCGCTTGGACGAGCCCGGACTGCGGGATCATGAGCGTGACTTGCAACGACCCGTCCGGAATGTCGTCCTTCCCGTCGTCGCGGTCGAGCGACAGCAGCCGCGTCGACCCGTCGGCGCGCGGCTCGAGGCGCACGGGCAGAAAGTCCTTCGTCACGATGGTGTAGCTGTACTCGTCCAACGCGAGCGGCGCGACGTGCGACGGCTCGGCCTCGTCCTGCTCGTCGCGCGTGCACATCTGAAAGGGCTCCTCGGCCTCGGCCGTGAGCACCTCCTTAGAGCCGACGGGGCTGTACACGGCCACGGACTTCACGCGCCACGTAATGCTGTTGTACCGCAGCGAGAAGCTCGGCGGGTACTTCTTCGGCCGTTTCTGCGGCGGGATCGTGATCTCGAAGGGCCTTTCTACGGCCGCCGTCTCGTCAATCACGAGCGTCTCGCCCTCCTCGTGCGGCCACACGCGCTTGCTCTTGCGGCAGTGCTCTTTAAACTCGAGGCTGCCCGTATGCACCCATTCCTCGCAAACAAGCGTCGCCTGTATGAGCTTAAGGTTTATAGGCTGCTGACTATGGATGCGGACTACGCCGGCCAGCCGCTCGCCATTTGTCCAGAACGGCTGCTCGTGCGGGCGGTACTCAAGCGAAACAACGACCTTATCGTTCTCCGCCGTCATGGTGTGGTCGGATGGGGTAACCCTCGCCCTTTATGTGGCGCGTCAGGAGCAGCAACGCATTCGCATCGAAAAATAGATAGCCCAATGTCGCAAATTAAATGTATTAACATACATACACATGTTCAAATGAAATTAAGAGTTTAAGGAGTGGGATGGGTATCATTTGCTGTAGCCCAGACCTATGTGCAGCGGCGACGCGGCGCGCCCCGTCGACGGCTCGCGAAGCCGCGGCATAGCCAGCCCTCCATCGCCTTCTTCGTCTGTTGGTGTCGAAGGAGTAGACATGTTCAGCATTGAGCCCGTGTGGCTCATGCGCGCCTCGCCGCGCAGCGAGCTCGCGCTGACCGAGCGGATCCGCTGCTGGTTGATGGTCAGCGCCTCGATCCGGTGGTTCAGATGCTGGATTTCTGCGTCCTTGCGCTCGCGCATGGCCCGCAGCGCCTCTTGCAGCGCCGACCGTTGCTCCTCGAGCGCAATGACGCGGTCGCCTTGCGTTCCTTCCTTCATGACTCTGGCCAAATCCTGGCGCAGCTTCGCGTTCTCCTTCTCCAGAGTCTGCACCTGCCTTGAAAGCTGCTCTTCTTGCTGGTAGCCCTGAACCGAGGCGTCGAGGCCGCTGCCGCGCGCCTGCAAGTCGGTATGCTCTGAGTTCTTCGTTTCAAGACCGGCCTGAAGCTCGTCGCGTTCCTTCTTAATGCTCTCGTACTGGTTCGTGCGGATGGTCAAGAGGTGCACGGCCTCGTTGTGGTGGTACTCGACCTCGGCGAGCTTCTCCTGCAGGTCGACGGTCGGCACGCCGTGGAGGTGCGCGACGCGCTCCGCGGTGGCGCGCCGCACGCGCTCCAAGGCGAGGTCGGACTGCGCCTTCGCGAGCGCCGCAACCGTCTCGAGCTGCTCGTTCCCCGGATCGAGCGACAGCTCGCGCCGCACCGATTCGGACAGCTCGATGGACATTACGCGAAGATCCTCCTCCAGAGACCTCACCTGCTTCTCGAGCTCGGCGGTCTCTTTCGCAACTTTTGGCATGGTGACATGGTCTGCCGCGGGCGCCGCGTCTGTGGTTACGGCCGAGGGAGCGTGGTCCCCCGTGGATGCTATCTTTTCGTCAAGGACGTCGCGCCGCTGGACGGTTTCCGTTCCGCCCGGCGAGAATACGGAAACCGTGGGGCCGAAGTCGAAATCGCTGTTTTTGCGCTGAAGCGGCGAGCCGCGGTCGTCTAAAGTCGCTAAGGTGTCGTCTCCGGTCTCCTCAGCCGGCTCGTTTTCCTCGATCATCTCAACCGTCGGCGAGCTGCGCACGCTGCCGCCTAGGCTCAGAGCAGGCGAGGACAGCTGCGGCGACTGGTTGTAGGGGAGACCTTGTGGAGGGCCGGACGCCCCCGTGTTCGGGGGCTGGTTGGGCAAGCCGTTCGGCACGAATGGCTGGCCATGAGGCATTCCATAGGGCGCGCCATAAGGCACGCCTTGCGGCGGGAACGCTTGCGGCGGGAACCCCTGCGGCGGGAACCCGTTCGGCGGCGCGCCGCCAAACTGGCCGGGAGGCATCCCTCCGCGAGGCCCCGCGAAGGGTGGGAATCCCGGCGGTCCATGGGGCCCCCCAGGGAACTGCTGTCCCGGCGGAAAATTCGGCCCCGGCGGGAAGCCCTGGCCGGGGGGGAACCCGGGCTGGAAGTTCGGGTTGAACTTCTGCGGGCCGCCGGGGCCGAATCCCTGCGGAGGGCCCATGGGCCCGCCAGGGAACCCATTGGGCGGGCCTCCGGGCCCGTGGTTCGGCAGCGGATGTACAAGACTGGCGCGCGACGATGCGCGCGGCGGCGTGCTTCCGGCAGAAGGCGCCTGCGAGCTCTGAATCGCGCGCCGCGACTCGATCATGCGGTGACGGTAGTCGCCGGAGTTCGTATTATGCTTTCTATTGTTCCCGAGCGTCGGGATCACGGGTGCGGAATCGTAGTTCGACATCGACGTCAGCCCGTTGCCGGACTTGGGGTCGTCGCTCACGGGCGGGTACCTATGGCGGTCGCGGAGCGAGGAGATCTGGTCCATCGAGATGTCTCCGGATGGCTCGTGCTGGGACCCGCCCGAGACGGACGACGGGGGCGGCGGGGACACGAAACCTCGCTCGGAACCGGCGTATGCGGGGCCACCGGCGGGTCCGCCCATCGAGGAGGGCGTTTGGGACGCGAAGCTCGAGCTCATGGACAATGGTGCGCCGCCGTTTGGTGCACCGCCGTTTGGTGCGCCGCCGTTCGCGTTGCCGTTCATCGCATTTGCTCCGGCGACTTGGAACGAGTGGCTTGTCGGCACGTAAGCGTCCTCCTCCTCCTCATCGCTTTCGTCGACCGGCGCGGTATTGTTGCGTTTGAATCGGCTGAAGAGCCCCGTCTTCTTCGATGACTGCGACTCGCGCGTCTTCCTCGGAATGCCGAAGTCGTCGAACTCGTCGTTACCCGCAAACGTGTGCATGGCCTGGCTCTCTAGAGCCTGGCTTCGACGGGATGATTTGCCGGGAATCATCTTGTGTGGGAGAAACACGTTTTATATCGCTGAACAAAAACGCGTCCTGATCTGCAGCTAATAGTTTACTGCGCGTATGGTGGATAAGGAGCTGGTCGCCGGGAAACCTCACCTTTTCTCGGGTACGGGCAAATTCCGCGACGCGCGCGCATCCCACTAAAGACCACGCCGAGCTGACGAAAAAAAAAAAATTTGGCTATCCGACGTTTCATATCTGTGCGAGCTCAGGTGCGTTTATTAATTCTTTAAGTAGTCTCGTAAAAATATAAGTGCTCCGATTGCGAATTTCTCCATGTTCTCGATGCGCTGCTGACTCCCGGTCTCGAAGGTCTTGCTCACGACTCCCTGCGGCCCGCTGATGGCGAAGAACGCCGTGCCTGTTTGCGGCGCTTGCTCGGGACCGGCCCAGCCCGTCTCCGCAAGCGTCACTGTTGCGCCAAACTCGAGTTTCTGCGCTCGCGCGAGGCGGCGCGCAACCTCTTCTGACGGCCCCGTGTACGAGGCGATATCTGCTTCAGACCACCCTGAGAAGTGGAGCCGCGACTTCAGCGAGTACGTCGTCGCACTGCCAACAAAGAATTGAGACGCCCCCGGAAGCGACACAAGAAAGCTGGAGATCAGCCCGCCACAACAACTCTCGGTCACCGCGAGCACCGCCCGCTTTTCTTTGAGCAATGCCGCGACCTCTTTAACGAGCGCCTGCGCGTCCTCGGTGATGAACATGAGGGGTTAGGTGGAGTATGGGCTGGATACGAGCAGCTGCAGACCCCTGAAGTCGGATCGAGCTCGAGGGCATTTCTAAATAAATACATAGCCTAGCATACCGTCGACAGCTCAAGCGGCATCTGCCTTAAGGGCCTGGTGTCATTTGCACTAACCTCAACCACGACTCACCACCACCATGACCTCGCCGCCGCTGTTCGATTTCAAGGCTGGCCGTGTGGAATTCAATGAGACAACGGGACAGGCAAAGCCGCTGGCGGGCCAGGGGCGTGTCACCCTCATGAACAGCTCTGAAGACCCGTCTCTGCTCGGTTTGCAGTGGCTGCCGCGAGGCTCGAGCACGACGCTGCCGGCGAGCGAGGAGCTGCTGCTTGTTCCCGGCGACGTCGAGTTCACGCCCGTGCCGGAGTGCCGCACGGGCCGCGTCATTCAGATGCGGTTCCAGTCCAGCGGCGAGCGCCAGCTATTCTGGCTGCAGGACGCGCCCGAAAGCGATCTGTGCGCGTTCAGCAAAAACGACCAGCACATAGTCGATAAGCTCAACGAGCTGTCGAACAGCTTCGCCGACGAGGAGGAGGCGCCCGAGGAGGCGCCCGAGCAAGAGATGGCCGAATAATTATAGGATGTTGTGGTATAAAAAGTACGTATGCGTGCGCGCGTTGCGCGGATCAAGCAAATGCTGGTTTCACAAATTGAGCAATGTTAGATGCGGCCAGCCGCATTTTAGTCCTTTACATATATCTTGCTATTCTGCAAGCCGTACTCATGGAAACGCGCCGACCTCTCGGACTTGTACTTCCGCGTCAGCTTGTTTCTGTATGCCTCATGATGGAAAACCGGCGTCAGCACGCTGGGTGTAAAGTGATTGTCGCTCACAACGTCGTCGTAAGACGGCGGCGGTGTGCTCATGTCGTCATAGTCCAATTCAGAGTCTATGCTTGTGCGCGCCTCTGGCACTTCCGCAGTTCTGATATAGTTGCCGGAAGTGGATGAGTCAAATGAATTGGAGCTATGCGAACGGTTGGGTCGGGTCAATCCGAACATGCTATAGTGAAATGAGTAAGTGACTTTCGGCGCCACTTATATAGGGTGGATCGAACGATGGCGCTTCGTATGTATATATACCCCGCAGCGGACAACACGAGTCATTACAGCTAGCTTCTGACCACAGAACCCTTAACCATATGTAAGGCAAATCCGCACCTGGTTTAGTAAAAGAGCGTTATAGTGAGTCAATAAACAGGGCGATGAACTTCCTCGAACGGGCTTTGTGGGGGGTCAAGCTCGCACAAAAACGCTCTTAAGGCGCTATAAATAAATATTTTAGGTTTCCGGAGAGAGTAGTTCCGCCCGGAATAGAAATTTTATTGGTTTCTGTAAACACGCGTTCCGCACCCTAACCATGCTTTGGCGGAGGCAACGGTCGGCACGTCGGTCGCGAGGCCGACTCGCTAATTGATCCGAGTGTACTTGCATATTTTCTCCAATCCGAAGGCGAAAATCCACATTTTACAAAGAATTCCGCCCGTCGAACCCGCTATTTCTGCGAATCAAGTTTGACAGCGTGCAGGCATCGCCAGCGTATCAGCTTTTCAACCAAGAGGGTTGTCTGCCCAACATGTGACCTCAGCGGCCCACATCCACGAGGAGAGCAAAACAAAAAACTTACGGACCATTAAGGACCCTCCGGAATGACATTCACTGCCGCCAAAAAGCTGGAAGTGCCCTTTCTAAGGCCACAATCCTGAACCATCGCACCAAATATTCGATCGCAGACTGCTCAGCCTTGATATCCCTTGCCTTATTTAGTCAGCCCTTGCCTGGTTCCGAGTGGCGTATGCCCGTGCCCAGATGCAGCCAATTAGTGGCCTTATCCTGAACACATTACTCGTATTGGCAAAAACGTGCTGAGGTATGGCCCATTGGCCAGTAAGAGCATTGGAAGTGCCAATGTTGTGAACTCAAATTGGATCGGCTAGATAGGCACTTCTGTGGCTCGGAAAATTATTCTCACCGCGTATAAAGGAGGACGGCTCAAAACATATCGTTACTGCGTACACAAATTATGAAAGTTGACAAAAGCGGTAATGAATCCACAAAAAAACATCGTGTAGGGCAGGCTTCGTGCCTTCGACGTTTGAATCGTATAGACAACTGAACCTTGTTCGTGTTGAGGGCCCCTCGACTCCCCGACCCTACTATGGAGGACGCGATCCAGCGTCTCTTAGATGCGCAATGGGACTCGCTGGAATCCCGCGCGCACAAAGAGGTGAAGCGCGTGCGCCAGGAGCTGTACGAGACAATTGTCGATCTCGGCGTGCAGCGCGATGAAGAAGTGCTCAAACTCGACTCAGAAATAGAAAAGGACCGTCGTTTTATACAATCGGAGAAGACGTTCGCGGTGAAACGCGACGAAACTTTACAACTGCTGGCCGCTGAACGCGAAAGCGAGCTTCACAAATCCTTGGAAGCGCTCGAGTCGGAAGTGGCTAGTTTAGACGAGCAGATCAAGCAGTTGCAAGAAAAGCGGGATTCTTTGGAAACAGAGCGGCGCAAAATGGCTTCCACATACTCCAGCAGAACAGCCAAGCTGCAAGACTATCTCTCGGATCTGGAGAAGTCTCATCCTAAGGAAAATGCGCAGCTCTTGGAAGTGACACAACAGCGGTTGGCTAAGGAGCAAGAGCAGCGTGATGCGTTTCGTCTCGAGGCTCAGGCGGCGTCCAATGGAGCGTCGCTTTGGCTTAAGGTTTGCGAGGAGCTGGACTCTCTCGATAGAGAACTGAAGGGCCTGAAACGGGACCAGCTGTCCCAGATAGCGTTCCTAGTCTCTCAAACGGTCAAGACAGTTGAGGAGAGGCTCGAGGAGGCCTCGGAAAATGGTTGGAGCATTTTGACTGTCGCAATTGGTCATGAGTTGCAGATACTCCACGACACGCAAACGGCGGTCCAAAAGGCGATATACTCGATGTAATTATATTTTATAATGCTCAAGTGGAGTGGTTCCGCGGATTTTGCGGTACACAGATGCAAGGTTCGGCGGGACCCCGAGCTTCAGTTTCCCGATGACGCTATACCGGTGTTTAGGACGCGTGTCGCCCAAAGAGTCATCGTTTTTCTGCTCAGGTTTGCTAGATTCCGCCGTGTCAACCGGTTTATCAGATTCCGAATTCCCTGGTGCCGGCTCCCCTGCCGGCTTATCTGTTGGTTCCTTCTCTGGTGCCGGCTCTGGTGCCGACTTCTCTGGTGCCGGCTCTGGTGCCGACTTCTCTGGTGCCGACTTCTCTGGTGCCGACTTCTCTGGTGCCGACTTCTCCGATGTCGACTTATTTGGTTCCTCGGGCTCCTTATTTGATGTATCCTCACCAATTGACCCCTCAGCGGCCTCACTCACTTTCTCACTCGCCTTGTCACCAGCCTCTGTGGGCTTGACCTTTGTCACCTTATAAGGCGGCCGGCTCGGCGCCGACACCAGCATATACGCGGCGACCGGGTTGGGCACGTTATCTCTAGGGACCCGAGAGCCCAGTGCCGCATTCGAGTTTTTGAAGAGCTCGGACAGATGCGACGATGCAGCCTGTTTCGATTGCTGCGTCAAAGTGCGCTCCTCGCCGCTGCCCGCGGCCCGCAGAAACTGGGGCCCGGGAGCGCGGCCAAGCTCGCTCGCCGCCTCTTGCCGCGCCATGGCCGACTCGACAATGCTGTTGATTCCCTCGCGCACAATGCGCCGATTGCGCCGCGTTTCAAACTCCTTGTTGATCCAGTCGAGCTTCTGCTCGGAGTCGCCCTGGCCGAACAGCTCGTGCGCCTTCTTCGTGATCCGCGCCCGCAAATCGTTGTCCTTGTTCTGCATGTTGTTGACGCCGCGCCATCTCCGCTTGCGCGCCGCATTGACCTCCCTCGTCTTCTGCCTTTCCGCCTCGCTCGGCTCGACCACTTTGGACACGGGCCTCCGCGCGGCTCCTTTACTGACTCGCGAGTCCGGGATTAGTGGCGCGCTTGGCGCAAGCGCAGTGTCGCTAATTAGGGACGCGGAGCCCGTGGAGCCTAGAAGCGCTTGCTGGATCGCGCGCAAGGTATCTGTGTCTGATGCATTGAAGTCGGTTGCGCCTGTGGGCTGCTCGAAGCTTGGCTGGCTCGCTGGCCGCGGCTTTCTAAGCCGAGACGGAGGCTGCTGTGCTGCCACTGGCCCCGAGCTCATTGCCGATCTCAGCGTGTCAACGAGACTCTGGTCTGATGGTAAGTTTGCTGGGCTGCTATGCGGCCCAGCGGCGGCATGCTGCTGAGGAAACGACTGGCCTTGGCCTGATAATGCTTGGTTCGAAAACAGATTCTGAAGAACTCTTTGGATGCTGCCGACATCGGGCTCGGATTGCTGCTGTGGTGGCTGCTGTACGGACGGCGGCTGCGGCGGTAACGGCGCATGCTCGGCCTGCTGTTGCGCGGGTGGTTGCGCGGGCGGTTGCGCTGGGTGTGCTGCCGGTTGCTGGCCCCTACTGGCCTGGTTCACGAGATTGCCGATTTGGCTGAGCGTTCCCAAAGTCTGGAAAATGTCGCTAGGACTGTTGTTCGGGTTGAACAGGTTCCCGAAGATCCCGAGATCGGCCAGTCGCAGGTTACCCAGCG
This sequence comes from Starmerella roubikii, assembly GCA_030584945.1. NCBI lineage: Eukaryota > Fungi > Ascomycota > Dipodascomycetes > Dipodascales > Trichomonascaceae > Starmerella > Starmerella roubikii. The sequence continues at coordinate 142,265 of JAJMCC010000005.1, read as the reverse complement.
AATTCAAATCGAGGTTGTTCAAATCAATTCCGCCGCCTATTGGGGCGGTTCCTGGGCGGTCTGCTGCCGCCGGCTGGCTTGTCAGTGCCGGTGCATTCGACGGCCCTGCCTGAGGCAGATCACGCGGCAGCGAAGCGCCGAACTCGCTCTGCTGCCCCAGAGCACTGCTCAATGATCCAATGAGATTCGACACGTCCGCGTACTGCTCTGGTGGCTGTGATCCGTGCTGCGCTGCCTTCTGCGGGCCCTGCGGGAGTCCCGGCGGTTGCCCCGCCGAATTACGCGGCTCGGGCCCAGTTGAGGGCCCAGCTTGGTCGTCTTGCGGGTTAGTTTCTGGCTGATTCAAGTCCTCATGACGGATTGCAGCCGACAGCTGCATGGCGAGCTCCCAGTCCTTTTCATTGGAACCGCGTGAGAACCTTCTCATTGTGAATGTTCGGTTATGTAATAAATTATTTTTCCATAACAACTGTCTCTATATGAATTAAATAACCTGGATTAAATGGCATGAATTAAATGGCCCGAATTAAATGGCCTGAATTAAATGGCCCGAATTAAATGGCCTGAATTAAATAGCCTGCACAGCCCTCGGCGTCGATTTGGGATGTTCCTCAAGAAATTTGAGAATATGCTCGATTTTCTCGCGGTTGTTCACCGACTCCTTAGGTTCCAAGGCCCGTAGTTTCGGTACAATGCTCAGTCGGTCGAGCTCCTTCTGGACATCCACGTGCGGCGCGAGAAGCACTATTGAATTAAGGAGCGACAAAACGCGGCCCCGGATCTTCTCGGGCGTGTCGTCGGCAGTGTCCAGGTGGTCGCCGACCGCAGTGGCCACGAGATCCCACCCATTAGCAGCAAGGAATTGCTCGTAGGCCTTCTCGCAGTTCCCAAGCGCAGACGACAATGCAAGCAGGGCCTGCGGCGCGACCTTCGGATCATTGCATTTGGCGACGAGCAGCGGAACCCCCGCTTTCGTGGCTACCAAATCGTTCTGCGACTTCTCGTTGTTCTGCACGGCAGTCGAAATGCAGGTCAGCGCGGCGCCACTGATTTCGGGGTCGGCCTCGTTCGCCAGATACAGCAGCGGCTCCCAGAGTGTGCCGATGTTATTCGCGTTGTCGAGTTTGCTCACGTACTCGTCGAACTTGTCCAGACACTCTAATCTCTCGTCCTTGTCCTGCGAGTCTATGGCTGCCCTCAATTCCTCCTTCATCATCGTCACATCGTCAGGCGCCCCGAAAAGTTGGGCGACCAATTTCGGGTCCGGATTGCCTGCCTCGCTGGGATTGTGCGAGGCATTCAGCGACCATTTCAGCAAATTCTTCATATCATCCGTCATTGTATTCCTCGTTAACGCTTCCACTAACAACCGCCTAACAACTACCTTCGTTATATATATTCAGCGAGTCTGCGATCACATGACTTGCTAAGTACATTCTCGAAGAAGCTCAGCGGCTCTCATGAATACGGCAATTGCCGCTCCAATTGGGGAAATGTAAGGCTGTGGTGTTCTATATGCTACTAACTGTGATCTGAAAATGGGGCTGGTTGCTCTGCGCTGGTCTCACCTGTCTCTGCGCTGAACTCGACTGCAAACATCAGCTCGTCGTCGTTCTTCAATACGTACCGCAATTTCGTCAACCCGGCGTACTTCCCGACATCGAAAGTGAATCCGGGCATGCGAATCTGGGGGGACGTGGACATGACCAAGTACGGGTTCGCGAAATCGAATGCATAGGTCTCGCCCTTCTTGAAGGTAAAAGTGCTCAATTCGTTTTTATCGAGGTACTTTGTCTGGCGCGACGGCGGGTCCTCCTCTCGCACGGGTCCTTGGAACACGGACGGGTCGCCGTCGAACTGTTCCAGGTAATTGATCGACGAGAGAGCAGGGCCGTAGATCCACGGCTTATCGGCGTAGACGTCGCCGTCAATTCCCGGGTCAATGAAGTATTTGAACGATGCAAATGCGGCCGAGAAGCCCCACGGAAGCATGGACCGGATCGGGGCGTCCCAGTCGTTTCCCCATTTCAGGGAGCTGCCGTTCACGTCCTTTTTGAAGGTCACGCAGAACTGGATGGAGATGGTGTCATTCAGGTGTTTCGCGTCCTGGAAATACGCCAATGCCTGGTCATGGTCCTCGCTCCGGTCCGCTTCAGAATAGACGTAGTCCTTGATGCGCACAAGGACATAAACGTCGTAGTTTTCCTTCGAGATTTTAAAGGGCTCGATCGTGTTCACGGAAACAGTCTCGCCAGGAGAGTCATACTCGGCTTTGACCGTAACGGATATGTGTTTAACCTTAATCTCGCTCATCTCTAGTTCCGCCTTGTGAACGGCGTGCGGTAATGATGGGCTGAGTCACTGCGTATGTAATCCCGCGGTGTTTTACAGCAACGGCTCGATGCAAGGAAATCGTGTGCGGCTGCATGGGCAGTGCCCATGCTAACAGACTATAAATACTGAGGGATCTCGAGCAATGCGAACGAGCCTGCCACTCGAGTGAATATCGTGCGGGGCATTAACGGCGCTGGTTGGTTAGGGATGCGGTTGTCGGTGGCATGACTTGGGACCGGCTACCCTCTGGCAGCAACCGTCGATGTAGGTGATCAGGCCCCGCGAACTGCGTGCCATGCCTCAGTTTTGGCTAATGTGACCGTGTGTTGCGCAATCGAATCGGTTTTTGTTTATATGTAATCATCTATTATCCGGTTTTTCCGGTCCAGCCCACCGCGCACGTTGGGCCCGGTTCCAACGTTCAATGTGTATCTCATGTATGGGTTCGGGTGCGGCAGGTCACATGGTACTTATTCGCACGTCATATATAGCGCACCCTCGAGCGTCTTGCCATGCCATCCACATTTCCCTCAACAAACATGTCTAACTCTCTGGAACACTTGAAAGCCGCGGGCACCACTGTCGTCACCGACACCGGTGAGTTCGAGCTCATTGCCAAGTACAAGCCGCAGGACGCGACGACGAACCCGTCGCTGATCCTGGCCGCGTCGAAGAAGGCCGAGTACAGCGCGCTCATCGACAACGCCATTGCCGAGCTGAAGAAGTCCGGTGCGACCGGCTCTAAGGAGGAGCTTGCCGTGGAGGCCCTCGACATCCTGCTGGTCGAGTTCGGCAGCAAGATCCTCGAGATCGTGCCTGGCCGCGTCTCGACCGAGGTCGACGCGCGCTTGTCGTTCGACACGGAGGGCACGATCGCGAAGGCGCTCAAACTCATCAAGCTGTACGAGCAGAAGGGCTACGGCAAGGACCGTGTGCTCATTAAGGTCGCGTCGACCTACGAGGGCATTGTTGCGGCGCGCGAGCTCGAGGCGAAGCACGGCGTGCACTGCAACCTCACGCTGCTGTTCTCGCACGTGCAGGCCATCGCCGCCGCCGAGGCCAAGGCGACGCTCATCTCGCCGTTCGTCGGCCGCATTCTCGACTGGTTCAAGAAGGCGACGGGCGAGACCTACACGGCCGAGACCGACCCGGGCGTCCACAGCGTGAAGACCATCTTCGACTACTACAAGAAGTTCGGCTACAAGACGATCGTCATGGGCGCGTCGTTCCGCAACGTCGGCGAGATCACCGAGCTCGCCGGCGTCGACTTCCTGACGATCTCGCCGAAGCTGCTCGAGGAGCTCTACAACTCGACGGCCCCCGTGCCGAAGAAGCTCGACGCGGCCAAGGCCGCCTCGCTCGACATCGAGAAGCAGGAGTTCCTCGACTACCCGGCGAAGTTCCGCTTCGAGCTTAACGAGGACCAGATGGCCACGGAGAAGCTCAGCGAGGGCATCCGCAACTTCGCTAAGGACACGCGCACCTTGCTGGACCTCATTGCCGCGAAGTTTTAGATAAGTGACGTACTTTATTGATGACTCTGTGTGTTTGCATGGGTGGTATGTACGGTATGGTGGTATTTTGCTCCTTGATACCTGCTTGGCTTGGGGCTTGAATGGCTTGTGTATATTTGTGCGGGCGGAACGGCTCTATCGAAGAGTTAGATTTGAGGTTTATTTTCTAAGTTAGACTAAGAGATCACCACTTAAGATTCAGCGACCTTCACCGTGCCCAGAAATGATAGATCTTGGTAAACCCGGCGACTTCCACGTCCACCTGCGCGACGGCGCGATGAAGGAACTCGTGACGCCCGAGGTGCACAATGGCGGCGTCAGCGTGTGCTACGTGATGCCGAACCTCGTGCCGCCGATCACGACGCCGGAGCGCGCAGTCGAGTACGGCAAATCGCTTGCCGCGCTTGATCCGCGCACCAAGTACCTTCTGTCGCTGTACTTGAGCCCGGAAGTCACGCCGGAAGTCATCAAGCGCGCCGCAGAGCTCGGCGTCTGCGGAGTCAAGGTCTACCCGGCCGGCGTGACGACAAACAGCGAGCAAGGCGTCAGCGACTATGAGCCGTTTTACCCGACGTTCGCCGAGATGGAGAGGCAGAATATGGTGCTCAACCTGCACGGCGAGTGCCCCCACGGCGAGGGGATCCACGTCCTGAACGCGGAGCACAAGTTTCTGCCGATGCTCGAGGCCTTGCACAAGCAGTTCCCGAAACTGCGGATCATTCTCGAGCACTGCACGTCGAAGGCGGCAATTGAGGCCGTGAAGCGCTGCGGCGACACGGTGGCCGCGACCATCACGGCGCACCACCTGTTTCTGACCGTCGACTCGTGGGGCGGCAACTCGTTCAACTTCTGCAAGCCCGTGGCTAAGTACCCGGAAGACCGCGCAGCGCTCGTAGAGGCCGCGACGTCAGGCTCGCCGAAGTTCTTCTTCGGCTCAGACTCGGCGCCCCACCCGATCCAGGCCAAAACCAAGGGACAAGGAGCGGCCGCCGGTGTCTACACGCAGTCGTTCGCCATCGCATATGTGGCTGAGGCGTTCGCAAAGGTCGATAAGCTCGAGAACCTGCGCAAATTCATTACGGACAACGGGAGGAAGTTCTACGAGATCGACGACTCGCAGCTCAGCGGCAGCAGTGGCGTGCGCCTCGTCAAGCGCAAGCACACGGTTCCAGAGACTATCAGCCATGGAGACCTGCAGGTCGTGCCTTTCATGGCGGGCAGCACGCTGGACTGGGACATAGAATGGTACTAATAGTACGTAGTTTACGATTTGACCAGCTCGCTAAGAAGTTTTTCGATGCGCGCATTCGACTTCTCCAGTTCGACGAGCCGCGTCAGCACGGTTTTGCTCGTTTCCTGCTCGTTCTCCGTAGCCAGCTCGCGCGCCACGGGGCTCTCTTCGAACGCCGTCTTCAGCTTCTCGTTCGTGAAGAGCTCGCCGATGAGCGCATACTTCGCAGTGCGGCGCTCCTGGCGGCGCGGCGCTTTCCGAGAAACAACATCGTTGTTGCCCATGGTGCGCTCGACTTCGTCGTGCAGCCGCTGCTTGCGTTCTTTCGAGAGTATGCTCGCTTGGTCCGCTCTGTGCCAGCGCAGCCGGTCGCTAATTTTCTTGCCGACCTCGCCGGGGTAATGCACAACGGCGCGAGATGTGTTCGCGATCTCGCCGTAGGCGCGATCCGGCAGGAGATAGTGGAACCACTCAAACACCCACGAGATGAAATTTATAGGCGAGACTTCTGTCTGGCTCGCTAGTTCCTTGCGGTTCGACTTCAGCTTCTGCATAGTCTGCACCGTGCGCATAAAGTAGTACTCCTTCTCCGAATCGGCGCGGATGCGCGCAAAGCTCGTGGTCAGAACAGCAGTGACGACAGTAGGCATGATGAACTGCGCCAATACGAGATAGAATCCGAGCGCGATCTTGTCGAAGGTTGTGTATCGGAACCATCTGTCCCACAACGAGTCGTTGTCGCCAAAAAGCATCTTGAACATCGCAAGGGCCGTGCGCGATGCGCCGTTCCCTTCCTCGTCTTGAAGACTCGACAACCGCACGCGCGGCCTAGAAAAGGCTACAGATACCCAGACTCCGACTGAGAACAGCATCACTATGCACCACGAAACAACAAGGTCCGACGAGACGCGTTGCAGAGAGAAGATCATACTCGAAAAGACTTTGTTGTTGTCAAACACTGAGAAGAGCCGCGGGACGATAAACAGACCGGCAGTTATCAAAACGCCACGGGCGAGCAAATTGTAGCCGTGGTTGAACAGCGACAGCGCGCGGAACGTGAAGTACAGCACGCTGTGGGCCACAAGAATGCAGTCAATCCAATTCCATAGGGACATGAAGTACATCTGCGTGCCGAATTCGAGCATTTGGTTGTACTCGTCGAGCATGTATCCAAGCGACCATAACGCGAAAAGGACTTCAATGATTTTCGCCGGCCTCTGCGGATCCTCTTGAATGAGCATGAGATACAGCACGAGGTAAATCGCGGCAGAAACAATCTGCAGCACAAAAGTGTAGCCCGGCGAGTGGCCCGTGTTGTTTTGGCGGACATCGGTTACAGTGTCTGAGGACATGATCGCGCCGTTGTGGGAGAGGCCCCTCTCAATCACAATTGTGCCATCCCATAACGCCGAGACGGTGTTTGCGATAGGCTGTTCCATCAAAAAATCGTAGGCTTTTGTTTTGATGGCCAAGTCGAGAGCGGACGTGCGGTAATAATGGGGCACTGTCATCGAGTAGGCCGTATCACCCTGGTTCAGCGGATAGAACTCGTAGATCAGTGCGCGTGCGAGATGGATTCCCTCGAGATCGTGCGAGATCTGCGACGCGATCTCCTCAGCCACCGCGGCACGGAAGGCCATCAATTTACGTTTGCTCGGCGATCCCGACTCGGCTTGAGTCTTGAAAAAGAAGCAGCACGACATCAGATCGAGCAGAACGCTTTCATTCAAAAAATGTTTCTCGACTTCGAGGATCAGCGGCTGGATATACTCCGCATTGACCTCGTTCGACGCGATCTGGTCCACAGGAAGCGCGACATCGACACGGTCAATAATCAGTCTGTGAACTCCCAGCGAATTAAATGCCACTGGGATCGCCTCAACCGGACTCGCTGAGGTTGGCAATGACAAAACCATGTATGAATTAAGGACGCAAGATTGCTCAGGAGAAACGCGTTGGTCAAGAAGACGTGCCTAAAGGGCTAGGTCCGCAGATAAGCTAATGAACTGATGGAGGCACCCGAAGGCTACACAGTCATCGAGTTCGGCCTCTACCAGGCCGTGCGCGTGGGCCGGACGAACATCTCGTTCCTGGATACGCTCAATTTGCGCACGATAATCGTGCTCGATTCGGGTGCACCGAGCCGGTCCCTCGCCGAATATGCGGAGTCCCACGGAATCAAGCTCGTGCATTTGGTCACGGAAGTATGGCGCTCCGTCAATGACGAGCACCAGCAGATGATGCGGGTGTATGGGCACGCCTTGCGCTACGTTCTGGATAGCCGCAACTATCCCGTGCTTATTCTCGGGTCTAATCTGATGGCAGGCGTGATCCGACGCCTAGAAAATTGGAGTTTCGCACCAATAATGAGCTACTACACAGTGCTCGCCGAGGTCACGGACACGTTTTTGAAACTGTCTGACATTGTGCAGATCGAGACTATGGAGTTCGTTCCCGGGGAGCTCGAAGGCGAGGAGGTGACTGATCCGAAAGAGTCGCTGGACCCGCTGAAATCGGTGGTCGTCGTGGATCTTCCACCTCCAGAGTTCCGACCACAGTGGGTGAAGAATTATGGAATAGAGTTTGAAAGCCAGTAATGTACATAGATTAATGAGAGCATTTCTTGAAGCTAGAAGCGAGGCGACCTAGAAGCGCGGCGATCGAGGGTTCCCCGGATGATCTACGCACAAGATTCCATCAGCGAGGCTCTGAGTCTCGAAGAACCGTTCTGGGTGAACATCGACGGCCAGACTGTGACATTCACAAAGTCGGGTAAAAAATATGAAGCTTTGGGCTACACGGCCGAGCGTAAGGGGTCTCAGCTCGATGTGTACGAAAACGGCGCGTTGCTAGTCTCAATTCTGCTTGGCACTGTGAAGCGGTCGCTGAAGGAGTTTCCAAAGATCACCTGTGGTGACTGCTTCGAACAGAGCTGCGTCCTAGGTACAGAAAGCGGCGGCCTGCATTTGCTCCAAGGCGACCAGACGTACAACCTTGAGGGCCACTTTGTGTACACGAGTTTAGCGAGATTCTTCCCCTCTGGCGAAGTCGCTTTGTCTGCTGGCATGGACTACTCGATGAAAGTATGGGACCTCAAAACGGAGCGCGAGGTGCAGAAACTCGTGTATCAGCGCGGGATGGTCGAGGACGTGGCCATGATCGGGCGTGGCCGGAACCTGCTTTCGCTTTGTAAAGCCGATGCTCAACGCACTGTCGCCCTGTGGGAAGTTGGTACGCCGGACATCGTCTGTGACTACGCGGTGCCCACGGCGCAGTGCTTGGCTCTGTGGGACACGGGCGACTCCACCATCCGACCGCCAGATGTGCACAATGGTGAGGGGGTGCTCGCGCTGGCCGGTACGAACAGCGCTGTGTGTTTGATTGATATGCGCGAGGAGAAGACCACAGATCTGATAGGTGAGGGCGCCGACCTCGTGGTTGTCACCGGCTCCGATTTGTACCGGGCGAAGGGGGACAGGATCAAGCGCTGCGATTTGCGCATGCCGAACCAGACTGTGAGCGACATTGAGGCAACGGCGACGCAGCTCACAAAGTTCGGGGAAGACGTCGTGTACCGGGACTTAGCTGCGACGCGCTTTTACAACCAAGAAAACGTCCTGCTCGGTGGTGAGAACTACGGCCGGCTCGTGGATCACTACAATTTGGGAACAGCGTTGCGCGAATACCCGTGAATAGAGCGGAGATTAGGCGATTTATTTAATTTTAGCAATTCCTAGTTTGCTAAGAAAACGTCTTGCTCGGTGGTGAGAACTACGGCCGGCTCGTGCATCACCACAACTTAGGAACAGCGTTGCGGGAATACGAATAGAGCGGAGATTAGGCGATTTATTTTATTTTATTCCTAGTTTGTTGTCCATGGCGTGGCTTTAGCAGCCATCGCCAATGTTCGGATCTGGCACCCATTGTTGGCCATTCGGATCTGGACTAGTGTTGGCCGGAATTTATTTGTCCGAACGGTCCTCCTCCTCGTCTTCGTCGTCATCAGTGCGGCGGTCGTAGAACTCGTCGAGGATCTTCGGCGAAATACGGTTGAGCAGCTCCTTCGGATAGATGCGCAGCAGCTTCCAGCCGAGGTCGAGCGTCTCGATTACAGTGCGGTCCTCGTACTTGCCCTGGGCGACAAACTCGCGCTCGAACTTGTCGAGGAACTCGAGCGACAGCTTGTCCTCCGTGCTCAATGCGTCCTCACCGACGACCGCCTTCATGGCCGCCGCGTCGCGGCCGATCGCGTACTTCGCGTACAGCTGGTTAGACACCTCGCCGTGGTCCTTGCGCGTCATGCCCTCGCCAATGGCCGCCTTCATCAAACGGCTCAAACTGGGCAGTACGTTGATGGGCGGGTAGATGCCGCGCGAGTGCAAGGCGCGGTCGACGAAGATCTGGCCCTCCGTGATGTAGCCCGTCAGATCCGGGATCGGGTGGTTCATATCGTCGTTCGGCATGGTCAGAATCGGGATCTGCGTGATCGACCCGTTGCGGCCCTCGATACGGCCCGCGCGCTCGTACAGCGTCGCCAAATCCGTGTACATCGAGCCGGGGTAGCCGCGGCGGCCGGGCACCTCCTCACGCGCCGCGCTGACCTCACGCAGCGCATCGGCATACGACGTCATGTCCGTCATGATCGTCAGCACGTGGCGCTCCGTCTGGTAGGCGAGGTACTCGGACGTCGTGAGCGCGAGACGCGGCGTGATGATGCGCTCGATCGTCGGGTCGTTCGCGAGGTTCAGGAACAGCACCGTGCGGTCGAGACTGCCGTTCTCCTGGAAGTCGCGCTGGAAGAACTTGGCCGTCTCCAGGTTCGCGCCCATCGCGGCGAACACAATGCTGAAGTTCTCCTCGTGGCCGTCGTGCACGTCCTTCGTCGGGCGCGCGAGGCTCGCCTGGCGCGTGATCTGCGCCGCAATGTCGTTGTGCGGCAATCCGCTCGCGCTGAAGATCGGGATCTTCTGGCCGCGCGCGATCGAGTTCATGCCGTCGATCGTCGAGATGCCGGTCGAGATCATCTCCTCCGGGTAGGCGCGGCTGTAGGGGTTGATCGGGCTGCCGTTGATGTCCAGGTAGTCCTCGGCCATGACCTGCGGGCCCTTGTCGATCGCCTTGCCCGAGCCGTTGAACACACGGCCCAGCATGTCCTCGGAGACGGGCAGGTGCATGCTCTCGCCGGAGAACTCGACGGTCGTCTTTTTGACGTCGATGCCGCTCGTGCCCTCGAACACCTGCACAATAGCACGGTCGCCCTTGACTTCGAGCACTTGTCCGCCGCGCTGCGTGCCGTCCGGCAGCGTGAGGCTCACAATCTCGTTGAAGCGCGGGTACTTCACCTTATCGAGGATCACCAGTGGACCGTTGATCGCATTGACAGTATTGTACGAGAGTCGCGGCTCCTTCGAGAAGCCTTTAGTGACGGCCAGCTTGTGGAGGTCGAACAGCTCCTTGTCAGACAGCCGCGGATCAGCAAACGACATTGTAAAAGGTGTGGTAAGGTTCCCGCTTGCTGCTGATAACTGGATAGAGACAGGGTAGTATGCACACATGTTCTACGTATGCGCACATGTAGATAGGTACAGTCATGGGAAGCATAAAGTTTCAGATGAAAAGCAATCGCAGATTCGAGTATGTTGAGTTTTCACATCGGACGGATATGAAGGAGCTCGTGAGTTTAGCGGCTGGCCCTCTGGCCCTGTCTTGTGTTTAGCGCCTATGTCTCTAAATTCGTATTTGAAGCATCCTCTTTTGTCCGGGTCTCTTGCTGATGTTCGAGCCACTCGTCTCATCTACAAATCGCCGATCGACTGTTCTACATCACGTGAAAATATGCTACGGAGAGGCCATTTCGCCGCAGTGGCCTTACTCGGGCTGCTCTTGGCGGTGATCGCCTCTACCTTGGGCGACGTGACCTCCCTCTCAAGGGAGAAAAAGCCCGCGCCCGTCGTTGATGCCATGTACTGGCCCGACATCGTCGACGTGCCGAAGAACCGCACGCAGATCGGCAAGGAGAACGCCTGTATATACATGCTTGTGCGCAACATGGAGCTGCACGAGGCTCTTGAAAGCATACGACGAATCGAGGATCGGTTCAATCGGCGGTACCGGTACCCGTGGATTTTCCTGAACGATGAGGAATTCGATCCCGAGTTCAAAGTGCTCACTTCGGGCATGGTGAGCGGCGACGCGCAGTACGGGTTCATCGAGCCCGAGGTCTGGAATGTGCCGGAGCACATCAACAAAACGAAGATGGAGGAGTGCATTGACAAAATGACGAGTGATGGGGTTATATACGGCCACAGCGTCGCGTACCGCAATATGTGCCGGTTCAACTCCGGAAACTTCTTTTGGCACCCGCTGCTTTTGCCGTACGACTACTACTGGCGCGTCGAGCCCGCAATTGAGTTCTACTGCGACCAGCGCTATGACCCGTTCACGTTCATGCGAGAGAACAACAAGGTCTATGGTTTCGTCATTACCTTCACTGAGTATGTGGATACAATTCCCACACTGTTCCGCACTTTCTTGGATTTCCTTAACCGGTCCCCGGAGGTAATCGCTCCTGACAATGGGCTTGACTTTGTGCTCGATCAGGAGCCGATGCATCCGTGGATGACTCGCGAAGATATGGGCCTGCAGAATGTCGACGGCTACAACAGCTGCCATTTCTGGTCGAACTTCGAGATCGGGTCGCTCAACTTCTTCAGAAGCGACGCATACACGGCCTTCTTCAACGCTCTCGACAAAAGCGGAGGCTTCTATTACGAGCGGTGGGGCGACGCGCCCGTGCACACGCTGGGCGTGCTTGCCTTGGCCAACAAAAGCCAGGTGCACCATTTCAGCGATATGGGATACTACCACCCGCCGTACTTCCGGTGTCCGTACGATGACACCTCGTACGTCTCGGGCCGGTGTCTGTGTCCCGAAAACCTGGGCGAGAGCATCGATTTCCGCGCGTGGTCGTGCCTGACGCGCTGGTGGAAGCACGCGGGCCGCGAGGTCATCTTCAATATGGACCCAAACTTAGCCCTCTACGAGTAAGTATGAAAGCTTGAGTACAAATTATATATTCTATGAAGCGAACCGGCGCAGTTGGTCAAGCAGAACTTGGAGCTCCTCGTCGCTCATTTTATACGCGAGCGACGGAATGAGCGTCTTCGCCTCCTCGGCATCGTCGCACAGCAAAGTGCCAAGCTGCGCGATCTCGAATGGGTGGAAATCCGAGTTCTCTGAGGTTTTTAGAAGGTGCTCGACGGCATTCACGGTCTGCTCATCCTTGAACCGCGCGAAGGTCGACAGATACTCGCGCGACTTGCGCAGCACTTCGTTGCTATCAGCGAAATCCTCGTCCTCGTCGTCAGCGGTTTGTGAGTCCTCGCCGAACTTGCGGCGCTGGCTCAGCGCCGCGTTGATCAGCAGCCGCGCTTCGCTCAGGTTCAGCGCGGCCAGCGGGATCTCCTGGCCATCTGGGCCGATCTGCGGGATCGTGAATTCAGGGCCGAACTCCAGCTTCGTCGAGTCCTCCTCCTCGCTGCTGTTCACGGCAGGCCTTCGTCGAGCACGCAGAATCGACGCCGACATCTTTGGTGGTAAGGGGCGGCTGCTCCAGAAGTTTAGAGGTGTTTGAAAAGATACGTTCAAGCTGACGTCGCCGTAAAAATCAACTGTCATTGAAAACGTGGACGAGACTCTTGGTCAGTTCCTAAACTTTTAGGTGCAATTGCTTCTGGCTCAACGATCTCGGTTCACAACCCACTAATCCAGGGCTTCTTTTTACTGCTGCTCGCTTTATTCAGCGATTCGTTTCAACAGGAAACGTTTTCAAAAAGATTTAGCCGAAATCGAGGAGTCCACTCAATCGCGTTGTTTTGATTGCATCCCAGCACATGTTGTGCCATGTGCGTGGTGGTGTCCCTTACCTCTTGGATTCCAGATAAATTTTGACCATGGGGTGGTTTTGGTCGGATAACACGGCCTGTCCGATTGATGAGGTCAACCCGCCTCATGTAGAGAACAACCGAAGCTGGATCGGAACCATATGGGCGCCGAAGTCGGAGATCTGGGGCGACACCGCGCCGCAAGAGCAGCCGAAGCAGTCTGAGTCGCGATGCCCAGTCGACCACACGAAATTCGACTGGAGCAAGGCGAAGACAGCCCCGAAGAAGCAGACAGCACTCGCAGACGCTGCACTCAACGCTGATCCGGCCGCCGCGTCGAAATGTCCCGTCGATCACACGAAATTCAACAAATTGAATAACATGCCGCACCTGCCCGCGTCTAAGCTGCCTGGCCAGACCTTGGACCTCCCCACGGAGCGCACTGTGTCGTCAATTCCTCGCGGCGAAGAGAACAAGGAAGGTTTCTGGGAATACCCGTCGCCTCAGCAGATGCTGAACGCCATGGTCCGCAAGAGCGGGCGCGACGGCATTGACGAGGACGCCGTCGAGAGCATGGTCGATGTGCACAATTTCCTGAACGAGGGCGTCTGGCAAGAAGTGCTAGAATGGGAAAGGCCGCATACTGAGGAAACACAGACAAAGCCGCGTTTGCTCAAGTTCCAGGGCCGTCCTGGAGACTTGTCGCCACGCGCGCGGATGCTGCAGCTGCTAGGATGGGTCTACCCGTCGAAGTACGGGTTCCCGCCGCCGTTCGACCGCCACGACTGGACGGTGCTGCGCGGCGTTCCGGGGAAGCCCGGCGAGTGGGAAAAAGTCCGGTACGTCATAGATTTCTACGAGATCCCCGATGAGGACCCCGACGACATGCCCACGTTCACCGTAGACGTGCGACCGGCCCTCGACTCTTTCGGGAGCGCTTATGACAGAGCTCGCATGGCCTGGGGGCCCGTGGTAGGCAAGGCTTTGGGATGGCAGTAGCTTTAGACGCAGTACTCACACATAGATACATAAATTGCATACCATATTTGACCAGACACGTACCATAATACGTACCATGTCCGACCAAGGTACATGCCATATCTGACCAAGATGCCTCCAAAATCCGCCAGGATGTGGGAGGTAATCATGGTCCACACCCAGCCTCACTAAACGTTATCTGGAACTTAATCAACTGTCATACGCGGCAATATGTTCTAATATTACAACCTAGCTCGCCTTTTCAAACAAAGTGAATGTGTATTGAAGCCCATTTTCGTTGGCCTTTGCATCTGCGGGCAACTCGACATTAGTGCCCAAGAATTCTTTCAAGCGGTCGAGCGACTGCTGCTTCCATTGCGACTTGTCGAACTCGAAAAACGTGTCGCACTCGATTTGCTTGTGCGGATCCTCGATCTGGGTCAGCAGAATATGGCTTGCGTACTCCAAACTCTTCTTATATACTTGGCCGCCGCCAATCACAAACACGGGCAAATCGCGCACTTTCTGCAGCGCCTCTTCTACCGAAGTTGCTGCTATGACATTGTCGCCGTACTCGGCGTTCACGTTGCTGGAGATCACGACGTTTGTGCGGTTAGCTAGCGGCCGAAATTTGGGCGGAATCGACTCCCAAGTCTTGCGGCCCATGACCACAGCGGCTCTGTCCGTGGCTTGCCGAAAGAATTTCATCTCGCGTTTTAGACGCCACGGCAGCGTGCCATTATTACCAATTCCGAGCTCCGGCACGGTGGCCGCGAGGATCAGCGTTATAGCGCGACTCATTTAGCTAGGGCAGGGACAAACCAGGATACGCGACGGGATGTGGATCAAGAATCCTTGTGACAAAACACTTCGTAACTTCGAATTCACAAATCTTATTACAAAGCTCTTGGTAACAAAGTTGGAGAATAAAGTTGGAGAATAAAGTTGGAGAATAAAGTTGGAGAATAAAGTTGGAGAATAAAGTTGGAGAATAAAGTTGGAGAATAAAGTTGGAGAATAAAGTTGGTTAATACCTAACTACAAAATGCTCGGTAGCAAAGTTATAATTAAAACTCTTGTTACAAACCTTTTGGCAACAGAGTTCGGTTTCTATAGATCCCAAGCCGACATCTAGAAGATCCATGCACTACTCTACAAACTTGTAACGAATTCCTTCACGCTTTTCAGCAGCATTATGTCAGTTCCAGCAACCGAGGCATTCACAAATACGGGCCGCTGCATTACAGCCGCCAGCATCTGCGCAATCTCTGTGGCCGCATCGACCTGCGCCTGGTCGCCAGTTGATATGAGGGTTGAGGAAACGGGCTTCGCCTGCGTGGGGAGAGCATAGGCCAGTGTGCCGAAACCCACGAGGCCGCTACCGCTTTGTTCGTCTGGTGTGACAGTCACACTCAGTGTGGATTGCTCATTCTTACTATAGGTCACGTAGCAGTGCGCACCGAAAACGGGGCCATCGGCGGTACGCATTCAACGAATGACAAGACCACCAGTGAAATTTATGGGCTAGGGGGCTACTACCGATCTTCCTGCTCCTATAATGAAGTGGTCATCGATCTTACGCCGTGCGGCCGCATTCAGCAAGCCGTTCGTGCCACTGACAAGCGAGACCGGGTTCCCAGGAGCGGTCGGCAACACCCCGCTTATCAAGCTCAACAAACTCTCGGCAGAGACGGGCTGCTCCATCTACGGAAAGGGCGAGTTCATGAACCCCGGCGGATCCGTGAAGGACCGCGCTGCGTTGTGGATCGTTGAAGACGCGGAGAAGCGCGGCCAGATCGGTCCCGGCGGCACGATTGTTGAAGGCACGGCCGGCAACACTGGCATTGGCCTCGCCCACATCTGCCGCTCGCGCGGATACAAGTGCGTGATATACATGCCGAACACGCAGAGCCAGGCGAAAGTCGACATTCTCCGGCTGCTGGGCGCTGAAGTCCACCCAGTTCCCGTCGTGCCGCTTGCCGACCCGATGAACTTCAACAACCAGGCCAAGCGCCACGCCGAGGAGCTCGAGAACGCAGTTTGGACGGACCAGTTCGACAATCTCGCGAACCGACAGGCGCACATCGACACGACGGGCCCGGAAATCTGGGCGCAAACGAACGGCAAGGTAGATGGGTTCACTTGCGCCACAGGCACGGGCGGCACGCTCGCCGGCATCACGCGTTACCTCAAGGACATCAGCAACGGCAAAGTACAGTGCTACTTAGCGGATCCGCCCGGGGCGGCGCTCTACAGCTACATCACGACGGGCAAACTCGAGCGCACGGGCGACGGCTCCATCACTGAGGGCATTGGCCAGGGCCGTGTCACGGAGAACCTGAGGCCGGAAGTCGAGCTGTTCGACGGCGCGCTGTACATCCCTGACGACCGCACCATCGAGATGGTCTATCGTTTGTTGGATGAGGAGGGTCTCTTTTTGGGCGCGAGCTCTTGCCTCAATGTCGTTGCTGCGTACGACTTGGCGAAGAAACTGGGCCCGGGGAGCATTGTCACGACGATTCTCTGCGACTCTGCTGAGCGCTATGCGCCGCGGCTGTTCAGCACTGAGTGGCTCAAATCCAAAGACCTGTACGATGCCATTCCCGAGCACTTGAAAAAGTACATTGTGTTACCTTGAACTGTATATAAATTAGGCTTACTTAGTGCGTTTTATTGACTTACGTATGCGACGGCTAGCGTATGCGACGACTAACGTATCGACTGAGTTCGGCCGACCCACCACCGCTTACTAATACGACACTAGGGCATAACACACATTTGTCAGCAAAAGTGAAAATTTCGACGACGCCCTCGCGCAAAAATTCAGAATATCACCCATTAAACCACACAATTGGTCTTGATACCGACTCTAGCTATATCGAATCAAGATGTCTGAACTGAACGTGCAGAGCGAGAGGGCCTTCCAGAAGCAGCCCAGAATCTTCAACGCCTCGAAGTCTGCGAAGTCGTCGAAGACGAACAAGCGCTGGTACAAGGAGGTCGGCTTGGGCTTCAAGACCCCGAACGAGGCCATCTACGGCAGCTACATTGACAAGAAGTGCCCCTTCACTGGTCTTGTCTCGATCCGCGGCCGCATCCTCACGGGCACCGTTGTGTCGACGAAGATGCACCGCACCATCATTGTCCGCCGCGAATACCTGCACTACGTGCCGAAGTACAACCGTTACGAGAAGCGCCACAAGAACGTTGCTGCGCACGTCTCGCCGGCCTTCCGCGTCTCTGAGGGCGATCTCGTCACGATCGGCCAGTGCCGTCCCCTCTCGAAGACCGTGCGTTTCAACGTGCTCCGTGTCATCCCGATGAGCTCTACTAAGAAGCAGTTCGTCAAGTTTTAATTTATCATTAATGACGTATAAAAAATAAAGTCAAGTTTTGGGTTTCGTGACGTCGCGCCGATGATAGCCCTGGTCATTGTGGATGTGCAGAGAGACTTCGCTTCTGGTGGGAGCTTGGAGGTCCCGCACGGCGACGACGTCGTGGATCCCATCAACCAGCTTCTGAAGACTCAGCGCTGGGATCTGGTCGTCGCTACAAAGGACTGGCACCCGCAAAACCACATTTCGTTTGCGTCGAATCATGCGGGGAAGAAGCCGTTCGAAACCTATGAGCTCGCGCCCAATGTGACGTCGGTGCTGTGGCCAGACCACTGCGTGCAGAATACGTCCGGCGCCGAGTTCGTTACTGGTCTCGACACGAGTCGCATCGATCATGTTGTTCTGAAAGGCCAGACGTCCGAGTTCTACTCGGCGTTTGCGGACGTGCTCAAGAAGGAGTGGACTGATCTACAGTCCGTATTGCAGAAGCATGGGATCAGCGAAGTCGTGGTCGTTGGCTTGGCGTATGACTACTGCGTAGCGCAGACGGCCATGGACGCGGCAAGGCTCGGCTACAAGACGTCGGTCATCGAGGCGTGCACGCGCGCGATCAGCCCGCAGAGTTTAGAAACGGCCAAGAAAGAGATGCTAGAATTGGGCATCAACATTATTTAAGTATGTACGCATTTGCTCATTGCTCGTAACTCTGCTCGTGACTCTGCTCATTCTGGTCGTGAATCTGCTCATAAATGCTCATAAACTCGTTGAGTAGACTCATGAACTCACTGAATATACTCATGAACTCACTGAATACGCATGAACTCGTTGAATATCATCATCAACCCATGATGGATTCCGTTCGTCCTGCTACGAACTCTTGCTCATGGCGAGCATTTCCTTAGTGGCATTCGTAATTTCTGGCGACCGCCGCGTATCCGTGATCTCGTAGTGGCGCACGCCGGTCGGCGTTTCGCAGGCGCGGTATCTCCGCACTAATGGCACGCAGTTAAAGTCACCCGTGGCCTTATTGAAATTGCACTCGTTTTGCTCGAGCGCGACTATGGGGCAGTCCGCGGGAATATGGATAAATCCGCGCTTCAAAACCACAGTCGGCGGCGCCATTAGGTAAAACTCTGGCCCGCTCAGGTCCAAGGCTGGATAAGGAAGCTGTGGCGGGCGACCCCAGACCCTCAATCAGATATGGTAGAGTGCGGACTCTGTGGAGCAGATCAGAGCCCGCTCTACTGTGGCGGCTGCGCGTCGCATATTACCTTGCGCTCGCGCATCAACGTCATAAAAGTCACGAGCCAGCTTTCGGAATTGCAGGCGAGCGTTGCACAGGCAATTGAGAGCACGAACACGGCTCAAGGCGGTAATGAGGCGCGTGCGCGACGCATGCAGGCGCAGATCCACACGCTGCAAAAGCGGCTCGGCCAATTGCAGACCGCCGTCATGGCAACACACAACCGCACTGCGGAGCTCAAGCAGCAGACGGCGTCTGTGCGCGGCCAAGCCCAAAAGACGCGGCAGCACGTCCAGCAAATGGCGTCGAACGCAGCAGACCAGGTGAAGAAGTCGGAGGCGAAGCGCCGCGAGCACGAGGCCGTGCTCGAAAAGGGATACCGCAACCTTCTGCACCTGTCACTAGGCTTGCAGTCGAAATGCTGCCAGGACCTGCTCGAAATATTCGCGCTGAAGAAGAAGCGCAAGAAGAACGGCTACGAAATCGTGCTCGGATTCGCGGTCGTGCCCGAACTGAGCCATTTGGGCCACTACTCGATCACGACTATAAACAGCGGGCTCGAGCGCGTTTGCATGTTCGTGTCGTTGCTGGCTAGCTATATGGGTTTGAGGCTGCCCTTCGAGCTCGACAGACCGCAGAAGGCGCGGCCAAGAGTTCTCATCGGCCCGTCACAGCTGCCGCTGAGATTGCCCCACTCCGTAAAGACGATGATGAGGTCGTCGCCGAACGAGTTCCATGACTACTGCCGGCTGCTGGCCATGCTCGCGATGGACGTCGCATTCATAGCGCTGAAGCTCGGGCTCGCCGGCGCGGCCGAGCTCCACGAAGTAACGCGCATAAACCAGCTCATTGCCCAGATATACCTGCGCATCGAGGCGCTCATAAAGGCTGGCCACACGTTCCAATTCTACTCGGCGACTCTGGCCGTCGACATCGATTCTTTGCAGGACCACATCATTACCGCAATTGACGTGGAACTGAACGGCACATCAGCGGAATGGAACATTGTCGAGGCACCATGATCGCCGGGCTGTTCCCCTATTTATTTGGCATCTTTTTTTATCATTATTGTACATCATTGTTTATTCTCTGTTCGGCGGTGGTAAGTAGATACTCGGCAGCGACGCGTTCATCGTTGGCAGCGTCAAATTCCCCGTGAAATCGATCTCAGCGTCGCCGCTGTCATCTGGAACGTTTTCGCTCTCGGCGGCCGTGTCCTCAAAAGTGAAGCTCGGGCCTGTGCCGAATGAAAAGTAGTCCACCGACGAGTTTTGGCTCGCGCGATCCTCATAGTCCTGCTCCTCGTGGAGCAATTTCAAAGTCTTGGAGACGCCCGGCGGTCTCAAAAAGCGGTAGCCGCTAAGACGCACCTCGTCAAGGCGCTGCGTCTCCTCGTCGTGCGCCTGCTGAGGCAATGGCGGCACGGATCGGTCGACGCCGCGGCCGACCATGATGGAGCCTAGTGTTGATTCATTGCATAGTTGATCTGACTTCTTCTTTTTGGTTCGATAAAATCCCATGCTCTCTTCACATATTCCGATGAAAAAGGTGAGTCGATCTGCCTCGCTCTCTTCTCGGTCTTGGATATTGTCAACCCTATGCAGCGGGCTGTTCGGTGCGTGCGCAGTAGTGTCAGTAATTCTCAACGAGTCCAGCCCAGCAAGGGCAGAATTACGACGGGTTCGCGGGAACTGTGGGAGCAGCAAAAAGAGGGATAAGGGGGGTAAAGAGAGACTATTGTAGAGGGTGGGAAGTCGCACTGGGCTACGCTTAGAAGCAGAAGAAGAAGAGGCGAGACAGTCACTAAGCACACCCGAACAGTCGAATCCAGAATCAAAAGTGACGCACAATGGGATATATATAATGCGCCTGATGCGCTTATACTCATTGACTATCTTATCACGAAAGTATATGCATATGTACAGTTCCTAGCCCACTCTGATTACGCGGGGGCCTTAACTCAGAGCACAAAGCGCGCTTTTAATCATATCTGTTACTCCAGGGTTCCCGCATCATTGCTGTATGATTTATGAGTGTTGAACCTCTTTGTTGTCTTTTCCACTTTTGTCGAACAACCAGTCCCAATGGCCCTTCTTGTGCATCATCGCCAACAGCAGGATCAGCGGCAAGTGGATGACGCTAGCCCAGAAAAGCGTGCGCGCGTACTTCTTATGCTCGCCCGTGCCTTTGTAAATGGCAGGGCTCACGTTCTTGAGCCGGCGCTGCTGCTGGTAGAACTTGAATGCGGCATACGCCATCCACCCATTGACGAGCGAAGAGTCTATAGCGAAGTACGGGTCGGTAAGCCCGAAATAGCTCGCGGCAAAACACAACGGAAACATAACAAGCGAGTGTCGGAGCCCGACGCGCGCAGTCAGCAGCGGGTCTGTCCATGCAGACATCACGTAGCCCGCGTTCTTGTACTCGTCGGCAATCGAGTAGCTCAGGCTCATAAAGTGGGGGAACTGCCACGAGTAGAGCAGTCCCGCCAGAATCCACGGACCCGGAGTGGCTAGCGAAGCACAGGTCGCCCATCCCATGAGCGGTGGAATCGCGCCAACCACGGCACCGACCCATGTGTTCATGATGCTCGTGCGTTTCATCGAAGTGTACACGATGCCGTAGAGCCAAATATTCGTCAACCCGAGCAGGCCTACCGTCCAGTTCGTCGTCAGTCCGAGCAAGGTGACGCCGCTCACACCGCACGCGCCGGCGAACGCGTAAGCCTGCTTCGGGCTCAACCGGTTAGAGGCCACGGGCCGATTTCGCGTGCGCGTCATTAGTCGATCGTAAGCGGGCTCACGGCCCTGATTTATCGCGTTTGCCGACGCCGAGCACAGCGCCGTTCCCGTCGTGAGCATCGCGAGACTGAAAACAGATCCGCCCGTCGGAACTAAGGCGTACGAGGCCATCGCCGAGAGCACAACTAGGGCCGTGAGCCGAGGCTTCGCGAGCTCTATATACGCGTCCATTTCGCGCTTCCATGCGGGCTTGCGCTGTTTCCTTTTCGGCTCGGCAACCCCGATGGTTTGGCACGAGATCGGCTTCGCCCAAGTCGGGATTTCCTTTTCATTATTTTCGTTTTGCGACGCAGCAGTACTAGTCGTGTACAGAGCTGACGTGAAAAACGAATTAATAGGCTGCCGTGGCACAGCCGCTGGGCGCAGATAAAGCCCGACGCGAGCAAATACCATCGATTCCTATGGACGACTGGGAAGGAATAGGGCACGGTCTCTCTATGCAGGCCCGGGGGGCCTCCTTATCTGGAGAATCACACATATTTCATATATTTATTTGCAGTTAGAAAAAGGCGCTTTCTCCCGTGATGGCGCGGCCGAGAATCAACGCGTGGATGTCGCTTTGGCCCTCGTACGTCTGCACAGTTTGCAGGTTGTGCGCAATGCGTCCAATGTGGTACTCGTCGGCGGTCGCATTGCCGCCGAAAACCTCCATCAAGGTCCGTGTGCCCGCCAATGCACGGTCGCAGTTCTGCCGCTTCACCATCGAGATCATCTCGGGCGAATACTGGCCAGCGTCCTTCAGCCGGCTAACTTGCAATGCCGCCAAGAAGCCGTAATTCACATCCGTGAGCGCATCGGCCAGCTTCTTCTGAATGAGCTGGTAGCTAGCCAGCGGCTTGCCGAACTGGGTGCGGTCTAAGGAATAGGTGCGCGCAAGGTGCAGGGCCTCCTCGAGCGCGCCAATGGCACCCCAGGCAATGCCGAGCCGCGCGCTGTTCAAACAGGTGAAGGGCCCCTTCAGGCCAACCGAGCTCAGCAGGTTGGATGCAGGAACCTCGACGTCCTCAAGAGTAATGGATCCCGTCGTACTCGCGCGCAGGGCGACCTTATGCTTGATTTTCGGCGTCGAGATCACACCGACTTTAGTCTCGTTGCGGTCCACCACGAATCCGCGGATCTTGCCGTCGAGCTTCGCCCAAACAACGAGCACGTCGGCAATGGGCGAGTTCGTGATCCACATCTTCGAGCCATTGAGGATATAGGTGTCCTTTTTCGTTGGGTGGGGCTTCGCCGTAGTCTCCATGGACGCAGGATCAGAGCCGTGGTTCGGCTCGGTGAGGCCGAAGCACCCAACAAGCTCACCAGTGGCGAGGCGCGGGAGATACTTCTCCTTCAACTCTTCAGTGCCGAACTCATTGATGGGCAGCATCACGAGCGAGGACTGCACACTGAGTGCAGATCGGTATCCAGAATCAATCCTCTCGACCTCGCGCGCAATCAAACCGTACGACGCCGTGCTCACACCCGCACAACCGTATCCTTGGATAGTCGCTCCCAAAAGACCGAGATCACCGAAGCTTTTCATGATATCACGACTAAACGATTCTTCACGACTTCCCTCGAGGACTTTTGGGTACAAGTACGACTGTGCAAAGTCGTGGGCCGTATCAGAAATTGCAGCCTCGTCCTCAGTGAGCAAAGAGCGTAGATTCAGGCCATCTTCCCAGTTGAATTTGACTTTATCTGCTAAGGCCCTCTGTGCAGAGAATGCACGCGCACTAATCTGTGCTTTGAAAATCGTGGATCGGAGCATAATTCTCAAAGGCTGCGCGCTTCCACCGTATCTTCGTTATTTATAGGGTTGGACTAGCCGCCGCCGGTGTGGGGTACAGATCGAGTATTTATCCTAAATCACAGTAATCTGTATAGTCATATAGATCTCGTCAGCGTTCCTCATCTAACTTTCGAGTTTGCTAGGCTCTGGTTTGCTGGGCTCTGGTTTGCTGGGCTCTGGTTTGCTGGGCTCTGAATTCTTGGCTTCCAATTTGCTCTCCAACTTGGCTGCCAATTTGCTGGGCTCCAACTTGGCTTCCAACGTACCGGCCTCCAATTTGCTGGGCTCCAGCTTGGCTTCCTCGGCTTCCAGTTTACCGGCCTCCAACCTAGTGGCCTCCAATCTACTGGACAAATGTTCAAACAGTGCGAGCGCGTCAATCTTGTTCAAGGCCTCAATTAAAAGCCGCTTCAGCTCGGCTTTGTCCTTCTCTTCAACGGGTTGTGACGACTCTAAAAACGATTTCAAAGCCGCGTTCAATGGCACGGATTTTGGCGTGGCAAGCTTCAACGGACCACTGAGTCTTAAGGGTGGCGGCTTTTCGAGCGCGTCCGGCGAAACAACCGACTGCCGCGGCACGCGAGGCGGCGACATCTGTTGAGGTGCTCTAATTGGCGACCGGGCTCTAACCGGACTCGTGCTTCTCGATCGAGTTGCGTATACGCGCCTCACAGTTTTTCTAGGTGACCGTTCCACGTCGAATGGCAGTTTTGGTCCTGGAGATGAAAGGTCACTGCTTGACTTATTCGGCAGCGCGTCCTTGAGCTCGCTTACGAGGATGACATCGCTTGCACCAATGATCTGCGGCCCGAGTGCGGCAATGCCTGATAGCGTTTCGCCGAATCCCCAGAGGCATGCGACTAAGTCACCGGTGTTCCAGTCGAATGCGAGTATGCACTTGTTCGACCCCGTGCCTATGAGCAGGTTTCCGCCGAAGCACGTCAAATGCGTCAAATTGACCAGCTCCTTATTAGAGTCTCGCGGTCTCCAAGTCGCGGCTAGCATGTCCGTCGCAAATGGGTCCAAGATGCTGATGAGTTTGTCATTTGTGCTGAGAATGACGCGGCCCTCGCACTCAATCATGTCGTATGGCGTTCCTTTGACAAACAGAGTTCTCGGCGGATTTGGGAACACGGAATGGCTGTCGTTCTCTGCATAGGGGATATCTTCCTCGCTGGTTGTATAGCTGAAAATCGTTTTGTTCAATCCCGAGCATATCAGCGCGACCTGTCCTTCCTTAAAACACATGCGGACTCGCAAAATAGGCGTGGGCAAAACCAAGGTTTGCTTGAGTGCCCAAGCATCCTCCGGATTCTCGCGGCCCCAGATTTGGACGGTACGATCGCGCGAGCAGCTCACACAGAGCTTAGAACTCGACGCATGCACGTCGCTCACGGGACCATCATGCGCGCTGATAACATTGCCTGCAAGGCTGATGTCTCCACTTAGACTGCCTACAAGTAAACTCGCAGGACCGCACTCATCAGCAACTGTGATGTCCCTGAGTTTGGAATCCACAACGGAACTCGGCCATCTCACGAGCCTCGCCTCGTCATTACTCCAACACAGAACCGAGTCTTTAGTGCTGCGAAGCTGGATCCCCGCTTTCTGCAGCAATTTAGAATGCTCGGGACATGGTTGCGGGGTCTGTGCAGCATCAAGCGGTCGTACTCTTGTGTAGTTCTTCACCGTCTCAATATAGAAAACGGTATCGTTCAAGGTCAAAAGCGCTTGAGAGCCGCACTTCGTGTTGAAGACTTCGGCACGCGTCGCGACATCGTAACCCAGGATCTGGGATCCCGTACTCACATAGAGTGTATTCTTGCTAAGACAGATAGATTTCACTGGCTGCGCGAGCTCCGGAACTAGCAGCTGCTGGTCGGGCATCAAGTAAACAGTTCCCTTCGCTGTACCCACGAGAAACGTTTCGTCATCAAAGGGGATCACGCACTCGATTGCTTGATCGAACAAAGTGTCCAGCAGCATGCCGCGGCCACTGAAGACATTCCCATCATCACTCAGAAACCACATTTTGAGGTGCCGTTTGCCAACCGTCACAAACTGCGTGTCGTTGAGCCACGCAAGGTCGCGGATATCCGAGATACACCGTCCTGAGTGCTTGAGCTCAAGACCGTCGTCCTTGACCAGCCATATGTAAAGAAACCCATCATTAGGTGTACCGGACGACACAAGATACCGACCCGAAGGTGAGAACTTGAGGAATTGGACGCCGAATTCGTGCTGGTCGTGCAGAATGTCGAGAACCCGGCCATCTAAGGCATACAGCAAGATCCGCGGCTTATAGCCGCCCGATTCGCCGACGACCAAGAGCTCGCGGCTCTGCGAAACATCTAAGCAGTACGACTTGTTGATCCTAATCAGTCGCGTAGGAGAGCTCGCACCATTGCCGACGGGCCTGAGCTCGGGGCTCGAGCGGAGGCTTGCCACAGGACTTCTGTCGCCCGTGAACCCGGGCGGCTCATAGTAGAATTTCTCCTGATCCTGATCCTGATCCAAACGGAAGAGACCAGCGCCCGCACCAATGCAGGCAATATAGCGAGCCTCGTCGAGCATCGCCAACGATCTTTTAGACTGCGCGTGCAGCCCGATCATTTTAGAAATGTGGAATTCCTTCATAGTTGCGGAGCGTGCGCGTACGCGTTGAATCCGCTTGGTCCGCTTACTAATGGGGAGAGAGTTTTGTTTAGCTTAGAGTAAATAAACGACGCGAGTGTACAAAATAAATTATATTCTAGTTTAGGCAGTAGTGTCCTATGAGCAAGCACGAGGACGCAAAGAGAGCAACCATAAATACAAGTGCGGTCAAGCCGCGAGAGAAATCGTCTGTTACGGTTGATTGCTCGATTTGCCCCGTGCCTCTTGTTACTAAATTGAAAATATCATCAGTCAGTGCCTGGCTCATGACATCATTCAGTTCTTTTTGCGACAGCCCGACTACCTCTGGGTGGTCGACAATGAAGGTGAGGACCGACAGCCCCTGTTTGACGTCAACGAAGACGTCCTTCTCTCGGGTCTCGATGCTGACTCCCAAACAGTACGCCATTGTGTCGACAATGGTGTTGCTGTAGTCCTGATCGGAAAAGGCCCTTTTGTCCGGATCACACGCGCGAATCACGGGGAATAGCCATGCTCTATCGCGCAGGATGTATTGATTTGGGATGGGCACCCAGTACGCACGTGGGGACTGCAAAGCTGCGGGGATGTATTCCTTGATCTTTGCAAGGCCACAGTTCTCGAAGACGATGCTGGCTAGCAGCACCACCGGAATGACGTCCTCTGGAACGTCCAAAAGCAACTTTTCAAATATGGCGATGTGATTATTCGCGTAGCACAGCGCAGCAAAGAAATGCCGCGCCTGGGCTGGCGAGCAATCTATCATCATCTCTGAAAAATCGACCGCCAATTACAGCTACCTTGTGCAAGGACCCTCTATTATTGGTACAAATCTGTCAGGCGGTTTCCTTAAAAACGTTCGACGAAGTTGGGAGGAAAGGCAATGGCTCTTTGGGGTAAAACGTTATCCGTTGAGAGCACATGCATCCATGCATGAGAACCAGTTGGGTTGGGCCCGTGCTCTTAAGATATTGGGGCTGAGAAACCCTTATCGCCAAATATCGTTGGGCCCATGGCGCGTAGCGGCACCTATACGACCACAATCAAATAGAAACTCCGTCTATATATATTACACAGATTGATATGCAATCTCTCTTCTTCCAAACCAATTTGGGAGGTACGATCTCCAATTGCTTCGCGGCTGACTTTCCGGCCGCCATGTTTTGAGCAGTAGGCTCGATACAACCACCGACACCGAGCTCATTGCCATGGACGCACTCGCCATAATCGGCGACAGCATCAACCCGAAGGGCAGCAGCAGGCCCATTGCAAAGGGAATCATCACGGCATTGTAGATGACGCTCGAGAACAGATTGAGCTTGATACGCCGCATCGCGACGCGGCACAGATCGAGCGCGTCCGGCACACCCGAGACCGGCGACACTTGAGTCAGCACAACGTCGGCCGACTCCACAGCAACGTGCGTCGATCCTTCTAAGCTCATTCCCACTGAAGCAGAGACCAAGGCCGCGGAATCGTTGATGCCATCGCCGACAAATGCTACGACTTCGCCTTGCGCCTTCATTTGGTCCACAATCTCGACCTTGTTTTCTGGCCGCAAGCCGCTCCATGTGAGCTGCGGGTCGATGCCGAGATCGGTGGCTACCTGCTCGACCGCCAGTGCACTGTCCCCCGATAAGATCCCGACTTTCAAGCCGCGGCTCTGCAACTTCTCGACAACCGCAAACGAGTCTGACCTAATTGAGTCTCGCAGATCGATTTCGCCCACAATCTCGTTGTCAAACACAACAACAATGCTTCTATCGTGTTCTCGGCGGCCAACAAACATTTTGTTGCTGCCAAATTTCCCGCTGATTCCCTCTCCAGGATGCACAGTCACATCGCAAGCCTCGACCTTTTCGGCGGAAACTGATTCTGGGTGCTCGAAGTTCGCAAGGGCCTTGCCGGCCGGGTGCTCACTCACCGACTCGAGAGCATGAACTAGGGGCCAGTATTTCGACGGCACGGTGTTCCGAGTAACCGCCATGTTCCCCGTAGTGAGTGTCCCCGTTTTGTCGAACAGCACCGTGGAAACGGCCGACCCCGTTTCAAAGACGTTGCCGCCCCGCACAAGAAGGCCGTTTTTCGCGCCAACCGTAGTGGCGACCATAACGGCCGTGGGCGTGGCCAGACCCAGAGCGCAGGGGCAGGCGACTACAACAACCGCTATGCCCAGTTTTGTGCATGTGAAAATTAAAGAGTCGTGTTGGAACATCGATGGTAGGCGGCCTGTGCCCAGTATGAGTCCGGCGGCGAACCAGCCTAGGAATGTGACCAATGCGAGCGACAGAACAATGGGCACGAACTTCGCCGACATCATGTCCGCATACCTCTGGATCGGCGCGCGCGTGCTCTGGGCATTCTTGATGAACGCGATGATCTGCGCGAGCTTTGTGTCGCTGCCGCACGTCGTGACGCGGAATTTGAACACACCCAGTCCATTGATCGTGCCGCCAATAACCTGGTCGCCGACGGTCTTCTTCACCGGCTTCGACTCGCCCGTGATCATGGATTCGTTGACGAACGACTCGCCCTCAATGACCACGCCGTCGGCACTGAGGCGCTCGCCGGAATGGACCAAGATCACGTCGCCAACTTCGAGCATGTCCGTGTGCATTTTCTTGCCTTCGGTCATGTCTGTATCGGAGGCTATGACGGTGGCCTCTTCCGGAACGAGAGAAATGAGCCCGGCCAGGGCCTGCGAGGTCTGGCCGCGCGCCACGTTCTCCAAATATTTTCCCAGCAGCACAAACATCAGGATCATGGCACAGGCGTCCCACAGATACCCATGGTGGTGCTGCAGATCCACGACCACTGCGCGGATGAAGGCCACGATCGAGAATGAAACCCCACACAAGATCGAAGTCGTCACGAGTGCATCCATTGTGAGCGCGCCTGTGCGTAAGGAGTGTAAGGTCTTAGTGATGAAGCGGCGCGCGGGGCCCAACATGATTGGGACGACCAAGGCGATGGAAACGAGATCGTCGACCCAGACGCCGCGGCCAATGTAAGCAGTCAAAAATTTGGGTAGATACGGCCGCAGCTTCGACACGAGAATGAGCGGAACGCCAAAAGTGAAGGCGATGATCATATCGTGGTAGTACATCTGCAGTTCCTTCACTCGGTTGAGCGCGGCTACTTGCCGCGAGTTGTCTGCAGTGATTGCTACGAGCGCGCGGAACCCGGCGTTCTCGAGCACGCTGAATATACGGCGCACGCCAGTGGCGGTATTATCAAAGCGAATTAGCGTGTTCGCGTCCGTTACCTCTGCATACTTGACTCCATCAATGTTTGCCAGTAAATCACGTACTTTGTGTTCATCTTCCGTGGTATTCATGCCGAAAATCTTAAGCTCCAATGACGAGATCGAAGGCTTCACTTCCTCTGCCTCGAGAGAGGCCGTTTTCACAATTTCGGCATCAAACCCCGCATCCTCGATGGCAGTCACGAGCAATTGCGGATCGCTGCCGTTGTATACAACGTCGGCCGTATCTGTAGCCAACGAGACCGACGCAGATTGTACGCCAGCCACGGCGGAGAGCGCGTTCGTGACTGAGGTCGAGCAGTTTGTGCAAGTCATGCCGCCAATTAGCAGCTCGAATTTGCGAGCCTGCGACTCAATTTTGACAAGCTCTGCGTCGAATCCGGCGTCCTCCACGGCCGTAACGAGTGCGTCTGCGGGGCCCGTGAAATCAACTGTGGCGAGCTCGGTTGTGAGTGAGACGTTCACAGAGCGCACGCCCTCAATGTTTTCTAATGCCGTAGTTACCGCAGACGTGCATGCGCCGCACGTCATGCCGCCTACCGCGATTTCGGCAACCGGCATTGACTATTTCCAGGATCCTGAAAGAAGCCCCGATCACCCGTTCCCCAGATTTTAGCGGCTCTGCGTGACCTTACCCGGCTGGTTTTTCCGAGGCGTCGCTAAACAAACGAGTCGGCCAATGAACGGCTCGAGCAGGATGCTTGGAGTGAGAGAAATACACAGTGAAAAAATAGACAGTAAAAAATCATATATTATGCTTTAACGGAAGGCGTCTTTATTGCACGCTCCGGGGTGGAAGGCGGGTTCGCCTCGATCTCCTCAGACGCATCGGAATCGGTAACGTATTCATCGTCCTCTTCCTCGCCGCTGTCTTCGTAGTTTTCGTCCTCGGCCGAGTCGTAGTCGTCATCGACGAATGTAGCATTCAGATTGCTCTCCCAATCGAGCCCCCTCCGCGTCCCCGTGCCAATGGTCGGCGTTGTTAACACTGCGGGCGCCTCATCGCTCTCGTCATCGGAGAGTTCCGGCAGCGGCGCTTTCCAGAAGTTTGTGTCGCTAAAGCCGACCGAGTCGAGCTGGTGCAGTTTCTGCTGCTCGGGCAGAACCGGCGGGAACAGCTGGTCGACTAAATCCGTAATCAAGATGTAAGTTGTTTTGACTCCCGTCAGCTCGAGCATTTCGAGGCGCACCTCGGAATCGGTGTTGATTGTGAAGATCTTCGTTGAAGGGACGCCCACAGACCGATAGCTCAGCCCGTCGGTCATGCGGTTGCCGAAGCCCGCGTAGAAAGGTGTCATGCCGTCTTCCAAATTGTAGAGCTTCGCGAGATCGCGCAGACACGCCATTTTGAAGATCTCCGGCTTGCGCATGATCATCTCGCGCCGCAAAGCGGCCATTGTGCGGTCCGGGCTCAGAATGACGGGCCCCGGCGGGAGTTTGTATCCGTCCTGGTCAATGCTTCTTAAATACCCGCGCGTGCCGTCGGCAAGCCCGACTGATCTCGACGTCAGATACATGATGTTGTATCCGTTGCGCGCAATGTCGCTGAATAGCCGCCCGACACCAGCATGCGTCCAGTCGCGGCCGACAAGAGTCATGAGATGGCCCATGGCGTCGCTGCGCGTGATCGTGCCGTCAATATCGCTGATTACGACGGGCGTGATCGCATCCCAGAGGAAGATGCTCGCGTTTATCGTGGCGCCGTTGCTTTTGACTACGAACTTCATGTCGTTGCGCCCGGGCTTGAGCCCAAGACTCTTCAGAATGTCCGACGTCAGCCGCAGCGTTTTCACAAAGTTCTGCTGCTTGGGCGCATCCTCATCCACGGGCTCTCCCTCAGGGATATGCTTCTTCGTGGGGTCCGGCTGCTCTGAACTCGCGGATTGTCGCGGGCTTCCCGGAGGCGACTGCGGCGGGCTTGGCGAGTCATCGCTGTCGATGTCTAGAGCGTTGCGCATCACCTTTTCGAAGGCTTTGTTGTTGCCGCCGGCTTTGTATCCGGTCATGTCCATGATCACCGAGCCGTCGTCTTTGTTATTGGACGGGATCTTGACCTCGCTGAGCTTTCTAATGATCTCGTCGATCCGCTCCGGGTTCTGGCCTCGCAAGCGCGGCTCCAGCCCGTCGTCATCGCCCATGATCTCCTCTTGCTGGTCCGCGAACTCGAGCTCCGCGGCCTCGTCGTCGGAATTGTCCACGGAGTTCTCAGTCGTACCTGAGATATCCAGGAACTCAACATCGCCGTTCTCCTCACCGGTGACGGTGGAGACGGGGCTGGAGACGGGGCTGACGACGGGCGACGTGAGCAGGGACTCGGGAACGTCGGCGTTAGTGCCGAAGACGAAGAAGGCCTCACCGCCCTCCCCGAGTTTCATGCGCAGATCGGTTTTCTTCCCGTTCACGTAGAAGTCCACGCCTTTTTGGGACGGCTGCAGCAGCGAAATTTTCCCGAACCGGATATGGAACGCCGAGCAGTGGTAATCGCCGTTCTCCTGCTTGACTACAATGACGTCAATTGCACCGGAGAGCGTCGACGGGTTCAGGCTGTTCCACGTGCGGGAAACTGTGCCGATCGCTCTACCGAAATACTGCATTGTCAAACGGCCGTCGGTTGAGAGATTTGTGTGGACTCACTGGACACCTAGACCTAGCCTGGCTCAACGGTCGGAAACGTGCTGGGTGGGGTCAACTGCGAACCACGAAGCAAATGTTGGGGATTCGGATGGAGGACTATAGAGATGTATACATGAAGTAATGATCTTGGTATTTAAAGAGCGGTTGCTTTTCAAAAGCTTGTTCTTCTACTAGCATAAGTGACGTCTAAAGCCTCGTCGCCAGTCATGCGGCCAGATGATTACCTCCATAGCTAATGACTAAAAGCGCTTAGAAAGTCAATCGCTTTTACTCAATTCTCAACATGGACGCAGCGCACTGTATATCCCGATTGCGTGACTGCAGCTACGAGGTAAGGGCGAGCGCCTCCTGACTAAGGCCGGGGGAGAGAACAAGAAAAAAAAATTTGGGCTTTGCAACCTTGGAAAATCACCAATTCCGGACTTGAGAACGATCCTTTGAAACCAACCAGAAATTCCCCCAAAAGAATGATGGCGGTTTCCGGTGCGATTCCTCTACCCGGAATGGTGTATAAAAACGGAAATCCCAATTTAGATTTAGGCAGAATAGATGACGACTCCCGGCCCGGGAATACGGTATACGCACAATTCGCGCGCGATCAGCTCGAGGCGGCGATCAAAGACCATAAAGTGACGTCGTTCACCGATATGCTCTGCAAGCTCGTCAATAGCCTTGACGACTCCACAAAGACGAGCCAGCGCGACACCGACGCCCACAAGCTGGCTGCTGTGCTGCACAGCCTCAGCACCTGCCTCGACAAGCTCGAGCAGAAACTGCTCGTGCCCATCGTCAACGAATTGCTCCGATTCGAGAACTGGAGCCGCGTGTCGCCCGAGATCACGGGCTCGTACGCCCAATTTTTCAGCGTGCTCGTCAGCAGCAGCCCGAAGTGGTGGGGCGAAGTCGCGCGCAAGGTCGTGCAGGAATTCGTTCGGCCGCTTCCGGAGCTCGACGCGCAGCACGCCGTGTTGAAGCGGATCATCAGCATCGTCCCGACTTCGAGCGCTGGCTTGCCCGAGGTCTTTGCGAGCAATTTCCCGCATCAGACGAGCTCGACGAGCGACATTGTGAACTACACGGAGAATCTGCTGAAGGTTCTCGAGTACGCGCCCGAGCAATTGGCCAGTATCTGGCAGCTCATCATTCAGAAGCTCGTGGCTCTCGACGTCGAGTGCGAGAGCCCCGAAGAAATCATTCAGCGGAGGTTTCAGGAAGACGAAGACGACTCTGATTTTGACTCCGATTCGGATTTCGATTCGAGCGATGACGACGCGGACGAAAACGACGCAGACGAAAACGACGCAGACGAAAACGACTTAGATGAAAACGCTGGCGAAAACACGGACGAAAACGCGGACGAAAACGACGCGGGCAACGAAACGCTGAAGCGTGCGCGTGACGACGAGGACACGATCGAAGCGAAGCGCCAGAAGATCGCGGAGTACGCAGACGGCGACGAAGTGACAAATGTAGAGCTGGAAATGGCCGCCGAAGAGGGCGAGCCCATTGCCGTAAAAGTGGATGCGGTTCTCTCGTTGCTTCTCCACTACCTCTCCGCGAAATTCACGCCGGCCGCCGTCAAGAGCGGCGAGGCCACGCCGCTGTTCAAGGTGCTGCTCAGCGTGTTCAAGGCGGTTGTGCTGCCGACGGCCGACGTGCAGGCCGTGCAGTTCATTTGGTTCCACATCACGCAGTGCCACGCGGACCTGCTCGCGTCGTTTGTCTCGGTGCTGCTCGAGACGGCGTTGTCTGCAGACACGTCGTTTGAGCAGCGCGTCAGAGCGATGCAGTACGTTGCGTCGTTTGTGGCGCGCGCGCGCGCGATGAGCAAGCCGCAGATCGAGTTTGTCGTTTCGTTTCTTGGCAACTGGGTGCAAAGATACATCAAGGAGCGCGCGCACGAATTAGACGAGTCGCTGTCGATGGCGCGGTTCCGCATGTTCTACGCGGCCGTGCAGGCCCTGTTCTATATATTTGTGTTTCGGCACTCGATGCTGCACAGCCAAGACGAAGACTCCGGCAGCAAATGGGTCGCTGGGCTCGACAAACTGTTCCCGCAGGCCGTGAACTCGAAATTCAACCCGTTGCAGTACTGCCAGCCCCAGGTCGTCGCGATGTTTGCGCGCGTGGCGCAGCACGAGGAGGTCGCGTCGTGCCACTCGATCATCGAGCGCAACAGGTGGACGAGCCTGCGCACGACGGGCGCGGGGAGCGAGCGCACGGGAGCGCACAACGGGCTGTTCGATAACAACCGAGACTGCAAGCTGTACGACTCGTTTTTCCCCTTCCAGCCGCTGCGCTTGAAGAACTCGCGGGAGTTTTTCACGAACTCGTTCGAAAAATGGAGCGAAGTGGATCTTAGCGACTCTGACACGGACCACGAGCTCGAGATGGCGTACAGTTCGGACAGCGATTTCTAGACTATTTATTACGAACATATTGATTGTTATGGCAAACCGACCGACACTACGAAGTGAAGACGCATTAAAACCAAATTAATGTACAGCTCGTTAGATACACCGTTTGTACGTTATCGCTGCTCGGCTCTATAATCACGTGACCTCCCACCTAGCTACCCGTACATACGCTGCCCAAACCGTGAACCACCAATCGGCGATCGCTGAAGATGATGCGACTTAGTGTGATGAAGCAGACCCGCCGTGGTGCGGCTATGCTACGCAACTCTCCCTTTTCTACGGCCTCTGTGAGAATGGCTGGGGAGGCGAAACCGGTTGCGAAGAAAACCCACCGGATCCGCAACACCTTTTTGACGGCCTCGCTGCTGCTGGTCGGCGGCTTTGCGGGATGCGTGTACGCGAGCGTGAAGAGCGACGCGTTCTACGCGTACTTCACGACCTACGTGCCGTTGTCGGGCATGGTCGTCGACAGCGTCGATGATTTCCTGTTCCGCCAGCAGATGCGGAACCAGCCCGCGGCGCCGCCGCTGCCGAAGGAGTCGCTGCCGAAGTCGCATATTGTGCAGGTCAATGAGCCGATCAAGGCGATCCCGGGCCTGGATAAGCCCGCGACTAAGAAGGAGCAGGCGGCTAAAAACGAGAAGGAGGTGAAGAAGGCCGAGGTGAAGAAGGCCGAGAAGAAGGCCGAGAAGAAGGCCGAGAAGAAGGCCGAGAAGAAGGTGGAGAAGGTCGAGAAGGCGGAGAAGAAAGTCGAGGAGCAAAAGATCGCCGTGAAGGACAATGTCGCGGAGAAGATCGAGGCCAAAAAGGAGCCGAGCAAAGAGGTCCAGCCGGCGCTGTACGCGGCGACG
Source organism: Starmerella roubikii (assembly GCA_030584945.1). Taxonomy (NCBI): domain Eukaryota; kingdom Fungi; phylum Ascomycota; class Dipodascomycetes; order Dipodascales; family Trichomonascaceae; genus Starmerella; species Starmerella roubikii. The sequence goes on along the minus strand of JAJMCC010000005.1, from coordinate 107,371 downwards.
GCGCAGACCGTCGGCGAGCAGGAGCTGAACAGCCGCATTGCGAACCAGATCAGCCTCGAGCTGGACGACATCGACCCGCTCGTCGCCGGGCTCGCCGACTCTGTGAGCGCGACGCTGCGCGCGAACGGCGTGCGGCTGCAGGAGACCGGCTACGCGGCGGTGCTTGCGGAGAAGTTCGAGCAGGCGAGCCGCGACTTGAAGCGCGAGCGCGAGCGGCTGCAGAAGGAGAAGGCGGACGCTCTCGCCCAGCAGAAGGACGACATTGGCCGGAAGTTCGACGAGGAGTACCTCGACGCGAAGCTGAACCTTGTGGACTCGTACAACCAGCGCCTGCAGCTCGCGCTCGACGCGATCACGAAGAAGTCGGTCGCCGTGGCGAACAACAAGCTCGCCGCGCAGAACCTCGAGCTCACGGAGCAGTTCAGCCGGCAGGTGAACCGCATGGTCGAGCAAGAGCGCGACGGCCGCCTCGGCCAGCTCGAGGAGCTGAAGAAGGACGTCGAGACGCTGCAAGAGGCGATGCTGAGCAGCGGGAAAATCTTGGAGAGCGAGGACGGCGTTGTTTCGTTTTTTGTTGAGCTCGCGAACCTGCAGCGCGTGCTGAGCAGCGACAAAACCACGGCGCTCAAGCCATACCTTGACTCGCTCAAGCGCTCGCTGCCGAGCGACCCGCTCGTCGCGGCCGTCGTCGACGCCGTCTCGCCGAGCGTCAAGAAATACGGCGTGCTTAGCCACCCGCAGCTGGCCGCGCGCTTCAGCCTTATTGAGCCCGAGATCCGGCGCGCGAGCCTCGTGCCGCCGGACGCCGGCATTGCCGGGCACCTGAGCTCGCTCGCAGCGAGCCAGCTGCTGGCTAAAAAGGAAGGTATGCCGCAGGGCGACGACGTCGAGTCCGTGCTTGCCCGCACGCAGACGTACCTCCAACAGGGCAACGTGCTGCACGCCGTTGCCGAGGTCAACTCCTTGCAGGGCTGGCCGAAGCGCATCGCCGCGGACTGGCTGAACGAGGGCCGCAAGCGCAGCGAGATCGAGTTCCTTGTGACCGTGCTCGCGGACGAGGGCCGCCTCTGGAGCATCTCCCGTAAATAGGCTTATAGATAGTACATTAGGCAAGAGTCGCCTTTTTAATAAATATCTGGGCCGTCACGTCGCCGCTGAACGTGTCGAGCGTCGCTTTGTCGCCGAGGTGCAGCGCGCGCACGAGCCTCATGTTCCGCACAAGCTCGCTCTCGCCGAGGTGCGCGAGAATGTCGCTCCACTCGTCGGCCGTGCAGGGCAGCTGCGCGAGCTCGAGGGCGTCACTGCTGCTCGGCACTGAGATGCCGTTAAAGGCATCGATATTATCCGTTGCCCGCGCAATCTCAAGCACTTCAAAAAACTTGCCCCTCAGCGCCAGGGACTGCGCGAGCTCGGGCATGTACGTTCCGGGGAGCCCGCGCGCGGCCAAGTATGGCGCGACGTTCTGCGGGTTGTCGAGGGCGAGCGCGAGCACAATGTACTCGTGCAGAAGCTCGTTGCCGCTGAGATCGAAGTCGTAGCCGAGCGCCCCGAGCGCCGAATTGGAGTCGCCGCGGTCGAGTAGCCACAGGGCCTCGACGAGTTTCCGCTCGTTCTCGTTCAGCCATATTTGCGACGCGTAGTACTGCGCAATCGTCTGTGTAGAGCTCGACTGCGAAAAGTCAAGAAAAACGTAGTATACAGCGCGGCTGCTCCACAGCCGGTTCCCCACTTGCTGGTCGATCGCGCCAATTAGACTGTGCACGGCCTCAGAGCTCGCGGGCGGGTACGCACTCGCCGTGCCCGCGTACGCCAGCAGCCGGTCGATTCCGAGACCATCCGAGAACTTCGCCCGCCGGTCTGTGAGCTGGTTGCGCAACGAGACGGTGTACGGCAGCGTGTCTGCGTTGAGAACGCTCTGCACGAGATTTTGAGCGAACGACATATGGGTTATGGGACCGGAGGCAGCGAATACGGTGCAACGCAGTTAGAGTAGTGCTAGAATTATTGGATGAAGAGATTAGAATATTTAGTGGACGGTATTGTAGAGCTTCGTACTCGGGCACGGAGGCTGTGAGTGGCGGGTCATTGAGTTTTTTTGCCGCTTGTATACTGATTGTGACCGAGCTAATATCTAACAATGAGCGAGCTTACAGTCAAACGATTACGCGGCGGCGGTAGCGCGCCCAGCACTGTTCCGCGGCCTTCTAGCATGCGAACGAACTCCGACACCCAGAGGCAGGCGTTACTAGATTTCGCCGCGATCCGGCGCAGCTCGGGGTCGGTGACGCGCTCCTACGGCTTCCAAGCTAGAGCATACCGACCAATTCAGCCGAAGAAGGCCCGTTCCAGCAAACTCGATCATTTCGTCGGCTTCCGGAGGATGAAGCAGTGCATGCGTTTGGAAGACAGGATCGAGGACCAGTGCGACATCATCTCCGAGCATCTTGCCAATGCGGGCACAAACTCGATGGGAGTGATAAGGGAGTGTATTGAGAGCGGGCTGCGGTCCTTGCAAAGTACACAGCGAAAACTCTTTGAACTCACGGACAGGATAGGAGCGTTCGTAAGTGCGAACGCAGAACTGACCTACATGCAGGAGAATCTCGAGTACTGCATTCGCAATTCCATCCAAGACTTCAAGATCGAGCGCCGAGAACTCATTAGTCTCGACTGGTGCGACTCGCATGAGTTCCACGCCGTCGTGCATACGCTGATGAGCGCCGTGGACGAGGCCACGCCCCCGAATGCGGCTCGCATTGTCGCGGACGCGCGCCAGGCCGTGAAAGACATGCGGCTGCAGTCTCAAATCAGAACCTGGGTATGCGCGGGAGAAGACCTCGAGGCGGCGCAGGCCATCGACGCCAAGCTGAAGCAGGTGCTGAAAAGTATCAATGAAAGCTCGATCAAGCGGCAGGCTATCTTATCCGGAGTCGCAACGCTTGTATTCGATATTAAGACTACGGAGCACCGTTTGGCCAACGAAATTGCGCGCCTGAATCAGGAGTACGCGCACACGCCGACAGAAGAGGTGCGCGACAATATTGCGCTGTTGCGCGAAATGATCCGCAATGCGCGCGCGTACGACAAAGAGTTGGCCGATGCGCAGCGCAAAGTTCTCGACGTCCAGAGGGGCGAGGACAGCGAGAAGAGGTTCAAGAACCGGCAACGCTTCTCGACCATGGGCAGTCCCGGTACACCCCGACCGGAGTGGGCCACGAACTGGGAGCGCATGAGGATACATAGGTCGCGAGAAAGAGTTTGTACATAGCGGCTCAAGCAAGCAGTTCTACATGGTCTCATAGGACTTCACATAAGGGTCTCAGGACTTCACATAAGGGTCTCAGGACTTCACATAAGTGTCTCCAAGGAACTCTCAAAAGTCTCATAGGACATAAGGATCGCACAGCATCCCACATAAGGATCTCAAATGATCTCACATAGCATAAATCCCATAACAATTGACATACGCATCACATAACGATCTCGTTCTTGACGTCGGATTTGAGGTCCTTGTGGGGCAGCACGACCGAGTTCTGGAGGTGCGTTTCATCCGAAAGCGAGACGTCCTGAGCGAGGATCGAGACGCGCGGCACGCGCACGCCCTGCTTCACGACGAACGGCTCGTACTCGTTGACGGCGACGGCCGAGCCCTCGACGCGCGCCCAGCGGCCGATCTTTGTTCCGGGGCACAGAATCGAGTTCAGCACCACGGCGTTCGCCTTGATCTGGCTCTTGCCGAGGATCACGGCATCGCGCACGCGCGCGCCGGCGCCAATGACGACCTGCGGGCCGATCGTCACGTTCGGCCCCAACACGGCCGTCGCGTCGATCTTCGCCGAGGGGTCGATGAACACGGGGGCCTTGATGTTGTCACCGTGCGCCAGCGTCTCCGGGTGCTGGCTCTGCGCCTCGTCGAGGTACAGCCGGTTCGCAACGAGCGCCGAGGACGCCTCCTTCACCTGGCGCCAGAACGACGTCGTCGTGTACTCGTAGAGCTCTCCCGCGTCCGCGAGCTGCGGCAGCACCTCCTGCTCGAGCTGCAGCAGCTCGTCGTCGAACTCGTCGTACAGCGCCTCGCGCGCCTCGTGGTCCTGCTTCGCGGCCGAGATCACGTCGAACACCTTGTTGTTGAACAGGTACACGCCGCCGTTCACGAGGGTCGACACGGGCTCCTCGGGCTTCTCGACGAAGTGCAGCACCTTGTGCGGGTCCTCGCTCGCGTCGCCGGCCGTCTCCTCCGCCGTGATGATCCCGCCGAAGTTCACGGACAGCTGTTTCGGCACGTGCACGCCGAGAATGACGGCCGTACACTGCTTTTCGCGCTGCAGCTCCATGAGCTCCTTCAGCGGGTACTGGCAGCAGATGTCCGCGTTCACAAGGAAGAAGTTCTCGGCGCCGCCGCGCATGATCTGGTCGCGGAAGTGGTAGAGCCCGCCAGCCGTGCCCATGGCCTTGTACTCGCGCAGGTACCGGATGTGGACCTGCGGGTGCTCACGGTTCACGTCGGCCATGAAGCCGTCGAACACGCTGTTGTCGTAGTACCCAATGAGCAGGATCTCGAGCACGTCGCTGGCAATGCACGCGTCAACGGCGTGCGCAAGCAGGGACTTGTCTCCCGCGGGGAACAGCACCTTCGGGACGCTCAGACTGATCGGCCGGAAACGTGTGCCGCGCGTGTCGCCGCCTACAAGAATAACTGCTTTCGTGTTAGCCATATTTAAGGAGTGTTGGAGTATAGGTTTGCCCTAGCGCGTGCCTGCGATTTTCGGCGGGGCACTGCACGTTGCGACATGGGTTGCGTGGTCGTGCGGCGTCCGAAGCGGGGTGTAGGCAGTGCGGTTCTGCTCGTCGTGGGTGGTTCTCGACGAGGTTTTTGGTGGCTCCTGATCCGACTTATGTCTATAGTAACCCGGCCCGGAAATATGGCCGGCCACAGACCGAAGATCATACTGTGCCGAAGATTCTACTGTAAAGTTTGCTTCGTGAGCTATCTACTTCCTCAGCATTTGTCGCGGAACTCGACACGTTGTTGCTGGTGGTTTCGTCGCGCGGTCGGCTACCCTAGACGCGTTGTTTATTAGCCGTGCTTAATCTCTGCAGAAGAGGCAAATGAACTTGATCAATTCCGGTGTTTCCATTGACGGCGTCGACATCAATGTGGGCTGGCTCGACTACCTCAACTCGATGGCGAACTTCTACGCTGCCCGCGCAATTCGCGGGCGTGGGGCCGTTCCACAGCACATCGCGTTCTGCATGGACGGCAACCGTCGCTACGCAAAACAGCAGCAGCTCGAGTTCGGCAAGGGCCATGTTGCCGGGTTCCGGTCCATGCTGGAGATCCTGAACGCATGCTACCAGCTCGGCGTTAAAACGGTGACGGTGTATGCGTTCAGCATCGAGAATTTCAACCGCGCGCCCGAGGAGTCCGAGGCCCTATTTGACCTGGTGCGCACGAAGCTGTGGGGGATGGTCGTGGACCGCAACTCGCTCATCAGCCAGCTCGGCTGGAAAATCAAGTTCCCCGGCCGCCGCGAGCTTCTTGACGAGACCGTCACTCAGCGCATCGAGGCAATTGAGAGCCTCACCCAAAGCTGCGAGGGAATGCTCGTCAACATCTGCGCGCCGTACACGACGCGCGATGACCTTGCGTACGCCTTGCAAAATGCCGCCGCGGCCCCGAGCAAACTCACGAGCTTGAGGGAGTTCGAGCAGCAGCGCCGCCTTGCCGGCGCTCAGCCCCTCGATATCCTCGTGCGCACGTCCGGCGAAACGCGCCTCAGCGACTTCATGGTGTGGGAGGCCGACTCGCGCTGCATGTTCGAGTTCATTCCTGAGTTGTGGCCGGCCTTCACTGCTTGGCGCTTGTTTCTCATTATCTTCAAGTGGCAACTGAGGAAGGAGCAGAGGAGCAAGGCGAAGATTTCGGTGATGGCTATGGGCGCGGTGCCGCCGCGCGTCACCGTCTCGCGCAAGTAGTCGCGATTTGTGAGCATTGCATCCAGCATCTAGCATCTAGCATCCAGCACGAGCATCTAGCATTGAGCACCAGCATCTAGCATTGAGCACCAGTATCTAGTATTGAGCACCAGTATCTAGCATGTAGCAACTAGCAACCAGCATCTAGCATCCAGCAACTAGCAACCAGCATCTAGCATCCAGCATCCAGCATCCAGCATCCAGCATCCAGCATCCAGCATCCAGCATCCAGCATCCAGCATCCAGCATCCAGCATCCAGCATCTAGCATTTCGTTCTTATCTAACCTTTCAGATTAGCTTCCATTGATATGTTGCGCATCAGTGTTGCTCATAGCACTACTGACATATACGTGTCATTGCCGCTCATCGCAAGGTACCGCCCATTTCATTGCTCTAAACTCCACCACGGCCTGAGAACCACCTCGTATGACCATTTAAATATACGTACTATCTATGTCGCACTGTACTCTTTTTCGTGTCCCTCGAGCTCTTCACCTCGTCTAATGTTTCTTCAGCATTCATGTCCTCTTCTCTCGCCTCGCCATGATCAAAAACAATCTTTTTCACCACTCTCGGTGTATCCGAGGGCTGTGGCCGAGGCTGCGCGGCCCGCCGCTGATACCCCGCAAACACAACTACCTCGGCAACTCCGACAAATAAGCCGGCAAACAGGCTCATAAGCGTGCGTGCTGGCAGCGGCCAGCTCGAGCACCAGTACCAGAATGCCCAAGCAATTGCGAGAATTGAAATCAGCACATTCAAAATAGTCGTTAGCTGACTGTTTACTTCCTTATTGATTCGAGCAATGCTAGCAGACCCGCCTTCCTTCGCGTTCACGAGAGCCTGGTATTCTTTCTCTGCCTGTTCCCTGCGCAATCGTTCCATCAGCCGCAGGTACTCGGCTGATTTCGCTGGGCGTTCGGGCACAGGGTCTTGATAAACGGCTGTGCCTCGCAACAGAACCGCCAGCGGCACACCATGCAAACGGCCTAACTCGATCGCAGTTTCGTACTCAATCCAAGTATCGCCTAATCTGGAAGCATCTGCGTTTTTGTGCGGAGCTGCGGCAAGGATCCTATTTAATGCCGAGGTTCTAACGAGTTTCATTAGGACACGTTCGCTGCTCAGACACCGATGGGCTTAGGGTCGTCTCTCTTCCTCGTAAATAATACCGCTAGGATCCATGCGTGCGTCATTTAATGCATGCATGTCTCAGTAAAAAAAAGTGGTTTATGATGAGGAAAACATTCGGAGTGATTTTAACTAACGATAACAAACCATTGTTAGACCTATGACTTTGCTTCTATGCACAAAGGATGGTAGGGCTGGTGCATAATGCAGCTACAAAATTTTATTGCTTGGATGAGCAATAGGTCACAGAATACGCCCCACGCCAAGACAGCGTGCGGCGGAGCAATCGCCCACATGCGGCCTTGGCACGTCATTTACGAGGGTTGCATGACGCTCATCTTGACGTTTGCCAAGAATCATTTGGTTGTTGGCCCTTGCCCAGAGGACCCTGTAGAGCATTCAATGGCTCAGACAGGGCGCAACCGGTTTATTTTATGCTCACCCGAGACACTCCAAATTCCCCCGCTAAACGCACTGCGCAGAAATGCTTCTTGACCCTCCATCATTTAAATGGAATGTAGGCTCTTTAATTGAATTATATGATGTTATTATTGCTCCGCCGGGTTGGTTCGCATATTATTTTACTCCACTTGGGATTTCAACCCTTGTGCACCGCATGCGGTTTCACGGAATAGGGCAGAGAATATGCGGGTTAATCGACTCGAGAACGCATTAAACCATAGCTCGATAATAGACTGGAGCGTTTACGTCTAAGACATTTCGAGCAGTATAGCGCTACATCCCCCAGCCCCCTTGCTTTCTGTCAAAGCGTTTACTATAAGACCGCTGTGACCTCGTTTTTCTGTAGATCATGGACTTGCGGCTCATTATTGACGAGAATCCTGGTAAGCACAATGAAACATCGGGTAGCGTTGCACTAACAACAAGTGCTATATCACCAGTTGAGAAGATGCGCGCGTTTCCCTCTACAGGTAGAGAAGACACGCAGCAACCTCAGCGGCTGGCCACGCCGTCTCATTTTCAGTGCTCCATCGCGTCTCCACCAACGTCACCGCGCAAGAAGGATACAGTCAAAGACACCTTCCCGTACGCAAAGCAAGGAGCCAGTCCGTTGCCGTTGGCCAGAGTTTCCCATCCCCGTAGTGTCTCACACAAGAACAGACCGGTCGCGCAAGCACCTCCGACCTTTATGGCCCCACAAACGTTTCCACCGATCGCTTCTCAGCAGTCCCCGGTCATCAATTACACATCCCCGCGAGAGATAGAGCCGTTGGCGGCCTCGCCGGCCGTGATGACCCTCCCCCGGGCGCCGCCATTCCAATTCGCATATGTGCGCCCGATACCTCCTAACTCTATGCCATTTGGGCTCGTGCAGTCGTCGTACATTCTGCCTTTTAATGTCCCCTTCGCGCAAGGGCAGCCTATTCCGCTCGCTGTAATTGCGCCGCAGGGAATTCAGTCGCCAGTCCCGACCCCTGTCGAACCAGCATCGCTGGATTACGCATATCGACATCCTCATTCGAGTATGCAGTATCCGCATCCGCATCTGCATCCACATCCGCATCCGCATCCGCATCCGCATCCGCAACAGCATCAGCACCATCAGTCGGCTTCAATGGAGAGTGTTGCGTGCGTGCGCGAAAGCACCAGCAACCCCGCTAGTACAAGCACCACAGCCATCCGGAGCACATCACCACCCCATCCACCTGCAGTCCGGCCAGTCACGATGTCCCAGGCTTTAGGAGAGCGGATTCTCGTCCAGGCGTCCGTTGGCGACCAGAAGAACAAACTCAAACCGAAAACACGCCAATTTACATGCCAAGAGTGCGGACGCTCCTTCTTTCGCAAAAGCGACCTCGTGAGGCATGTTCCTATCCATTTGGGAATTAAGCCGAACGCCTGCAAGATATGCGGCAAGCAGTTTCTGCAGCGTAGCGCCTTAACTGTGCACATCCGCGTGCACACCGGGGAAAAGCCATACCACTGTAATTTCTGCGGCCGCGCATTCAGTGACTCGTCGTCTCTGGCTCGCCATCGGCGGATTCACATGCGGAAGCAGGAGGAGGCGGTGGCTAAGGCTGCGGCTGAGGGGTCCTCGATGGGTCCACTACCACCACATACATAAATCATTCAGCTATCTTTAATCGAATAACACTCACTAATAGCTACCGAGCTCGAGACTCAACGAGAAGCATTATTCCGACATGTAGATGCTTGGCGCGGACAAAGCTGGCTCGTGGCACATGTGCTCGGCACGCCAAAAGATAGGTGCCTTCAAAGGTACGGACCGCAAACCACTGCTCTACACGGGAATTTCAGTTTCTTTCAAAACTCCGCCGGGGTTTTCGCAGCCAGCGTTCGCTCATATATTTCCGAAGTAGCGCGATCCATCACTTTGTCAAAATTTTTGCTTACGGAGTAAGAGTCAACCGAGATGAGGATAACGCGGATCCTTTCGATCGAAGTAGCTATTCAAATGGCATTAATTTACTCTCTTGAAACTAAATATGGTCCATGCTTACAGTTCAGCCAACAAAATGGAGAATGCCGCCCACACAAATCAGGCGCACATTATCGAAGTGCTCATTATAGAAGTTCATTATCTCAAAAGCATACTTTTCAATTCGTTCTTTTGATTTAGCGAAGCCTAAAACTTCACTTCGCATCTCCTCTGCGGTAAGGTATGAATTTCGACGATGACGGCCCGCCGCTGCTCGTGGACACGGCGGACACGGCTCCAGTCATTATAGATGATCGACCGCCCGTTCCCGTAACAATAGTCACTGGGTATCTCGGGAGTGGCAAGTCTACGCTGCTGCAGAACATCACCAACCGGAACCGTGATCTGCGCATTGCCGTCGTGCTCAACGAATTCGGCCAAACCAGTGACATCGAGCGCAGCATGGCTGTGCGAAACCGCAATGCTGACGGTGTTGTTGTTGAGCAGTGGGTTGAGTTGGACAACGGCTGCATGTGCTGCACGGCCAAAGACGCTGGCGTCTCCGCGATTGAGAATTTGATGAAACGCGAGGGCCGCTACGACCATGTCATCATCGAGACGAGCGGCGTGGCTGATCCAGCACCAATTGCGAACATGTTCTGGCTCGACAAGGCTCTCATGGCCAGCGTCGAACTGGACGGCATAGTTACGGTTGTGGATGCGCGCACAATTTTGAGGTCTCTTCAGGAGGAAGGCGAAGTCGCGAGCGTGCAGATTGCCTGTGCCGATGTCATTTTGGTCAATAAACGCGAGACGGTGAGCGAGGAAGTTCTACGGCAGGTAATTGACCAGCTCAATAACATCAATGGCGCGGCCCCGAAAATAGAGTGCAGCTATGGTGAGCTTTCGGATCCGGCTCAGATCCTGAATGTCCACGCGTATTCGGGCGATTCGCAGTCCTTCAGGGACATTCACACTACAAAACACGCGCACAACCATTTGTCAACAATTGTGTTTACTCTTAAACAGCCGTTGACTTCGGAAGCCTTGGCAGAGTTCGAGAAAAACTTACAGGATGTTTTGTGGACCAAAGAGGTAAACGGCCACAAGATCGAGATCCACCGGGCAAAGGGCAAACTCCAGTGCGAGCACAGGCAAACAAAAATCGTTCAAGGTGTAAGGGAAGTATACGAAATCACCGACGTACCTTATGAGCCCGAGGGCGAATGCAAGCTCGTGCTCATTGGCAAGGGACTCAAGGAAGTAGACGCTGAGCTACAAGACCTATTCAAATAAATAATTAAAGGTTACATCTCCATATCCTCCTCTTTTTCCTCTCCTTCCTCCTCTTCCTGCTCGTCTTTGCTCTCTTCCTGCTCCTCGTCGCCGGCGGGGATCCGTTCGTAGCCCGCGATCACTATATCGTCATCCTCGTCGACGTCCCGGTCACGGCCCGTCAAGCAGTGCTTCTCCGGTGGTAATCGAAGGCCATAGGTCGACGGCACGGGCGGCAGAGGCCGTTTGTTGCGCTCGGCCGCTAACGACATGATGAGGTCTTTTGGGGTCATTGGTTTGAACTGGTAGGCGACTCGCGCCGATACAGCAAGCTTGACGTCTTCTACAGTCAGCGGACCGCTCTGGAATCCCATTCCTGCGGGCTGGTTGCCATTATTCTGGCTTGCGTAGTCAGAGTAGATCAGAGCGTCCTGGAAAACCTGTGTGGTGTACCGGTTAGCGAAGCCAAGCAGCTGCAGAGGGACCTGGTCTTGGTACGAGCTGACGCCCATAGACGCGAGTATCAGGTACAGGATCTTGACATCCCGCGGCAGCACCTCGTCGGACATGGTAGGGTAATGAGCGACGAAGCGCGGTTGATAGAGTGAGTACGTGTAATGGAATTATAAGTAGTGGTTACGAGATTTGGAAGTCATGGACCGCGCGGAATACATCTGAACATGTCATGGTTGTGTTAACATCTTGAAGGATATGCGCAATAATCTGTGCTGAACGTCTGAAGTTGAACCGTCTAGGAACGAATAATTATGGCTTACAGAGGTTTATTTCGAAGAGACACCCATTTGTCTTTGCAGCTCCTCGTGGAAATTGAAGACATGCTGGTCTGTGTGCACGTCTTCCCAGTCCACGGTGGCGTCGTTGTTTTTGAGGATGTCCAAGTGCACATTCGAGGGCCCGCCCACAACCGACGGCACAAAGGTCGATTTCTCAATAATCGCCATCTCCATACTGCGCCGGATGGGCTCGGCCGATCCCTGCGTGCGCTGGAGCAGGTTCATCTTGAACTGCTCCTCGTTGGCCTTCCAGTTCGCCACCCGCGACTCCAGGGGGTGGGCGTCGTTCGCAACCTGCGCGAACGGCTGCGGCGCAGTGCTCAACGAGGCCACGCTCGGCGCACTCGTCTTCAAAGTCGTCGTCTGCGGCACTATGCTCATCTCGGTTTGGGGTACTCTAATGGTGAGGATATGGTGGATGTGGTGAGGATATAGTGTGGATATGGTGTGGATATGGTGTGGATATGGTGTGGATATGGTGTGGATATGGTGTGGATATGGTGTGGATATGGTGTGGATATGGTGTGGATATGGTGACGGCATGTACTGATGGACAAAGTCTTGCATTGATTGACTGCAGCTTCGAAACGAATACTGCGAGCACTGTTTGCCGAATTTTACATATACGACAATTAGTCTGAAGATAGAGCTACCTAAGCGCGGAATGAACACTGCCGGCAGCCACAAGAACGACGCCTGCACAGCTTACAGCACTGGACTCCTAAGTACACAATAAGTAGTTACTGAAACCCGACGCGATCAACATTCGTGGCCAGCAGCGACACGATGTTCTCCTCGAGGCGCTCGTTGACTGTGTCCTCGAGGTGCTTCTTCGGGTCCTGGCGGCCGACGTACCTCGTTTTCAGCTGCTCCTCGGTCAGGTCCTTCTCCTCGGAAACGCGCTGCGTGTACAAACTTGCCAGCTTCACGAGCTTTGCCACGGCGTCCTCGTTCGACTTCTCCTGTTCACCGAACGGTTGGATTTGAAGACCAGATGACCAGTCGTCCTTGTGGACATTCAACAGCATCTGTTCTTCGGCATGCGTTTTGTTGAATTTGATATTAATCGAGTAATAGTGCCGGTTCAGCCCATGAATTAAAGCCTGGATGCTTGGCTTGTTTAGATAGCCCATGTTCGACGTGGTCTGGCGCGGCTCTTGGCCGAGCATCATGACGGCTTGTGTGATGATCCGGAACGCGTCGATAACGACTTTGCCCTTCACGCTCTGGATCGGGTCGATGACAACAGCAACTGCCCGCGTGTTCAGCCGCTCGAAGGCCTTCTGCGTCTGGATGTCGACGTTGGAGAGCCAGCACCCAAAGCCGGGGTGCGAGTGGTACCAGCCAACGACAACCTGGTCGCGGCCCGTTTGCTGGAGCATCTCCATCATCCGAGTTTGGAACACCTCGTCCACGGCCTCCACCGACACACCAGTGCCACTCTGCGGCATCGCAAACACATCGGTCACGTTGACGGTGTACTCGTCAACGAAGTCGCCGAGCATCAGGCCCATTACCTCCATCGGCACGCCCGCGCGACCGTGTTTCAGCATCTTGAGCAGCGCCAGCGACGAGATGTTCACAGACTCCGAATTATCGATCACTGCCGTGCTGCCACCAAGGTCTCCCAGGCTGAACCCGCCAGCCTGGCTCACGAGTCTCTGTAAATCCATGTGGCGTAGTGTCTAAGGGTACGTGTATGTATGACGGGGATGCGGTCAAACAAGCACAGGTTCAGTGCGTGGAAATTTGATAAGGAGTGGAATACATAGATGGTTCAGCTTTGGGCTGCTCGCAGCGATCTACGGATAGTAGTTGGGTCCTTCAAAGTTAGAGAACTGGGATCATATATGTAGCAATAAAGCAGATTACAGAAAAAGTCGCTAGACGAGGTCAGAGCAACACTATGCCTCAAACTGCCGTCGATTTTTCGCGTGAAAATGGATATTTCTATTGAGAGCAGTCTAATTTGTTCAAAAAAAAGTGGGGTTGGAAGGACTCGAACCCTCAACCATCAGATAGTTCGCATTACTGCTCGAATTGGAATCTGCCGCTCTGACCAATTGGAGCTACAACCCCTTACCTCCCTTGCCCGCCACTAGGCCACGGGCGCGGGTTCTTATTAACCTTGATTTTATAGCCTTGAAGAGAACGGAAGTGAGGTTAGGCTGTTTTGCGGCTCAAAGTGCAGGACTCGCGCGCTTTCGAGCTCACCGGTATAGCTAGTCAATTTCTGCGTAGTGCGCCAGCTCAAATCGGCTAATACGCTCGTGACAGTGTGCGTAATTCCAGTAAAAAGAGCCATATAGAGATCTGATCGAACCACTTGGGAATCGGCCAACTTTAGCTTTAAATCCATTCACACGTAATTCACGGTACTGACACGATGCTCGTGTGCGCCGCGAAATTTGAAACACTCCCGCGAGTTATGTCGAATAATCAGGCTCCACAACCCGAGAACAAATAGACAACTATTTACGCTCCATAGAATCTCATTTGATCATCTACATTCACAAACTTTACGCCACTTGAAGCCGCACATTGTGTGACGAAGCAGCCAGACGTGAAAAACTCGCTTAAACAAAGCTGAGGGTTGGCTCTTTAATCAACTTATGAGGCCTGTGCTGCCGTCAGCCGAGGCTTTAGCAGCAAGGTTCAAATTTGTATCCGATGCAACCATAGCGAATCTCAAGAGATCTCCAACTCCTCAGTACGTGCAAGGATGGCTGCACAAGAAAGTACAAACGTTCGGCAAAGGTCTGGCCTTTGCCAAGATCCGCGATACGCACGGAGAAATAATACAGGTGGTTGATAAAAGCTCGCCGTCGCTCTTCAAATCTCTGAAGCCGGACTCGACAGTATCGGTTAGAGTCACGCAGGCCGGGGATGACTGGGAATGCGAGTCTCTAGAAGTCCTTGGCCCGGCCAATGTTATTCCTGGTCAGCTGCAGGCCGAGAAGACTAAAGAGTGGCCCGGAAAGTACCGTTACATTCAACTGCGGCAGCCGCATTTTCAAAAGATCCTGCGCAACCGCGCCAAAATTATCAGCAGGTGCCGGTCTGTGCTCGAAACACACGGTTTCACCGAAATAGAGACCCCGATCCTGTTCAAGTCGACGCCGGAAGGTGCTCGAGAGTTCCTTGTGCCGACGCGCCGGCGCAACCAAATGTACGCACTGCCCCAGAGCCCGCAGCAGTACAAGCAGCTGCTGATCGCGTCTGGCATTGACAAGTACTATCAGGTGGCGAAATGTTTTCGGGACGAGGATCTGCGCGCAGATAGGCAGCCTGAGTTCACGCAACTCGATCTTGAGATGGGGTTCGCTGGCGTGCCAGATGTGCAACAAGTCGTTTCCGACATCGTGAAAGCAGCTTGGTCCACCGCCGGGAAAGAGCTGCGCAGTGTTGATGGCGCGCAGGAGTTCGCGAAGCTGAGCTACGCAGAGTGCATCGCGAATTACGGGATTGATAAACCCGATCTGCGTTCGCCCGTGCGGATCTTAGAATTAGATGCTCGAGCCGGCGGACATGATGAGTATCCCGTGCTCGAATGCATGAAGCTGCCCAAAGAATGCGAGTTTGACGTCAACGAGTTTTTGCGCGTGAAATGTATCGCCTTCAAGAACGACGATCAGTTTGCTTATGAGCTTAAGCAATTGGGAGACGTGTATGACGTGCCCGCCACGCTGAACCAGATCAAGTCTACTTTTGACGTTCAGGAAGGGGACGTCATTGCGTTTGGGGACCGGCAAAAGCTGAGCTACGAGAACCCGACGCCGCTTGGTAAAGTGCGTCAGCGGATCGTTGCACAGGAAGAAAAGAACAATGAGAGCAGTGTAGCCGTGTGGGTCGAGAAATTCCCGTCGTTTGAGCCGCTCGAAGTGCGTGTCACAAGTGAGGGATACCCCGTCTACGACTACGGTCAGTTAAAGGCCACACATCATCCGTTCACAATGGTCGACCTCGCGGACTACCATTTCCTCGAGAGCGGCCAGCCCCTGAAATGCCACGGCATGCACTTTGACCTGGTAATCGACGGCGTCGAGGTCGGAGGTGGCAGCCAGCGTATACACGACAGCGACTTACAGCGGTTCGTTTTACAGGAAGTTTTAAAAATTAAGGACCCGGACCGGCTCTTTGGCCATCTCCTAGAGGCGCTCGCGACCGGGTGCCCTCCCCATGCAGGCCTGGCTATCGGGTTGGACCGAATGGTCGCCATGATCTCTGGGTTGACGAGCATCCGTGATGTAATCGCGTTCCCGAAAACGATGGCCGGCGCCGACCCTGTTGTCGGCAGTCCAAGTGCAGTTACAAAGGAACAGCTCGCTCAGTACCACCTCAAGATATAATGTACATAGTTTCCCTTAATGTGGTTGTCTATCCTAATGATCTAATAGCATTGGATTCGATTGCTATCCAATCTGCTCACAACGAAGCTCCGCCAAGAAAGTCGCTCCTCGGGACGATCTGGACGAAGTACCCGTCCGGGTCTGCGACCGTAGCCACACCTTTCAAAGGCGACTGGCCAAGCTCCTGAACGACCTTCACGTTTTCCGACGCCAGCTTCTTGACCAGCGCCTCAGGCTCGTCCACGGTGATGGCAATGTGCTTGAAGCCCAACGGATCCGTGTTGCCCGTGTGGTACTTAGTGTCGTCCTTCTCGCTGCCGTAGTTGTACGTCAGCTCGAGAACACTTTCGTCCTGCCAAACGCCGTTTTTCTCGCAGTACTCAGGGTGGTACGACAAGAAGTAGAGCGTGAACTCGGCCTCGGGGAAGTCCTTGACGTTCACCAAAGAAAGCCCCAGTTTGTTCTGGTAAAAGTCGAGCGAAAGATCGCGGTCCTTCACACGGATCATCGTGTGGTTCAGCCGCGTCGAACTCTCGGCCGGGCTTGCGTCGGCCGCTTTGGCGCCGTTGCCAACAAGCTCGATCCAGTATCCGTCCGGATCAAGCGCAAAGGCAATGTACTTCTGGCGGCCATCCTGCATACGCTTCTGGAACGCAACGCCCGCATCCTCGAGCGTCTTGCACGTGCCCTCCATATCGGCAACCGTGAAGCAAATGTGGCCAAAACCGCGGTGCGGCGCCTTATTGCCGTTGCTCGCCTGGAAGTTGTCCACGGTGGTTCCGTGCACGTGGCAAAGCTGCAGCAAACCACTGCGGTCAAAGTACGGCGCATTTTGGTAGATGGACTTCGGACCGGTGAGGCCCAAAAGGTACTGGCTATAGCCAGCGTCCTTGTAGTCAGTCTGCTTCAGCAGCTTCATGCCGAAATGTTTCTCATAAAACGCGACAGACCGCTTCGGATCGGCGATACGCAGGCTAGTGTGATTCAAATACTTCTGACCCATTCTTAGCATGAAATGGCGGATCTATGCACGCTGCGGGTTATAAATGCTTCGACGATATGGGTTAGGGGTTTAGGCATGCTTGCGGAGATCTGGCCTGGACTTTTTTCGTGCGCAGCATGCTGCAGGGCGACCCAATTGAATTGACCTTGCGACCGGTCATTTAGCCATATTCAACGGCTGAAAGTGATTATGAGTTTGCCCAAACAGTAGGAGTCTAGCTGACTGGTTTTATGCCATTTTCCATGTACTTTTTTCTGGGTTTAGCTATTTTTCATCTACATATTTTCCATTTGTTTCTATGAAGAAACCAAAGCAGCAATCCAAAAAGGGAAAGCCTGAGGATAAGCCTGAAGTCGAGCTTACACCGAAGCAGCTGAAAGAGAAGCGGCGGGAGGAGGCTCGAGCTCGGGCTGCCGAAACACGTAAAATTGTCACCGGCGGACAGGTTTCTCAGTGGACGGGCAAGCTTCCTGCTCAGCTGCTCAACGAGCATGCCCAGAAAATGAAATGGGAGCGCGTCGATTACCCGGTCAAGTGTTTTGGCCGCGAGCCTGACCAACAGTGGACTGCTTCTGTCATCCTCGCGCGACGGAACCCAAAGACAAAAGAAATCGAACGCGTTAGGTTCGATCCGCCGAGCGACCGCGTGCCAAAGCAGGCGACGCAAGTCGAAGCTCGCAATTTAGCCGCTACATATGGAATGCACCGTGTGCTCTCCCATCGTAACATGAAAATGATGCTCCCGCCATTACACCGCGATTTGTGGATCCAGCTAGACGCAGACAAGGCTGCTGCCAAATCGCAGGACGCTCAGTACCTTTGGAATGAAGATCCCTGGCAAGCGGACCATGACAGGAAAGAAGCGCGTCAAAAGTCTCGCCTTGAAATTGAGGAGCGCGCGAAACGGCGCGAGCAAGCCGAAATCCAGCGCGAGGCGGAAAAAGAGTCGAAAGAGCACGAAAAAGAGCAAGAACAACAAAACGATCAGACAAGAGGACCAGTGAAACGAGTCAAATTCAACAACTCTCTGAAAATGCCGAGAAAGACGCGGAGCGTGATTGAGCGCGTCATTAGGGAGAACAACGGGTTTCGTTTCACAACAGCTGATGCGCTGGATCGCAAACAGTTCCCAGATCAGTACACAAAATTGTCAAACATGCTGAAGAAGCTCGGATTCAAACCAGAGTTTGTCTCCGAAGCGCTAGAGTATTCCTCGACGCTAAGCACAGCGCTCACTTGGCTGCTCATTCACGTTCCTGAAGATGACGTTCCTAAGTCTTTTATGCCTTCAGATATTGGTGTTACCGCGCGCATTGCGTCCGGCGCTCCTGTAGAGAAGACTATGGCAAAATTAAGGCGATTCGGGTACTCCGAAGATGTCGCAAGAGCCACTTCAGAAAAGTATGATGGCTCGCTTTCTGCTGCAGTTGTCTCACTGACTACAACATTTGCTGCCAATGAGCACAGCGCTGAGCCATCCGATGGAGCAGAGGCCTTTTGGAATGAAGAGCTCGAGAGTTTGGAGGCGATTATCGACGCTGAGCAATTCGAGAGAACCACAGATTCGTCGTGCACGCTTACATGCTCAACTTCCGGCTTCAAACTCATTGTATTTATGTCTTCTAACTACCCGAATTCTCTACCGGGGATTGCTATCACCGGTTCGTCGATGAGCCGAGTGAAACAGTTGGAAGCGACTAGACTTGCTGCAAAATATGCCGATACTGAGCTAAGGGGAGACTACATGATTATGGCGCTTTTCCAGTACATGGAAGAGAAATTCGATGAGATCATGAAAACTCCAACCAAGCTGTCTCACATCTCGGCCGGCATCACTGGTGTCGACGAGGATGCTGTGGCTCAAATGCAAGAGGAAAAATCAAAACCGCGCAAGCGCCGGCATGCTGCGCGCAAGTTCAATGCTACGGAAGTGGCAAAGCTGCGTGATGAGAGAATGAGCACGCCTCAAGGTCTTGCGATGATGCGCAGCCGGGAGAGTTTACCAGCATGGCAAAAGCGCGAGGAAATCGCTTCTCTTGTGAAAAACCATCAGGTGTGTTTGATTACGGGTGAAACTGGTAGTGGCAAGAGTACGCAAACCGTGCAATTTATTCTGGACTCCATACCGGATGCTCAAATTATTTGCACACAGCCACGCCGAATCTCAGCTATTGGAGTAGGACAGCGCGTGGCTGACGAGAGACTCGTGAGCATTGGAGATCAGGTGGGATATGTCATTCGCGGCGAAGCGCAAATGAGTGCAAAGACCCAAATCCGCTTTGTTACGAGTGGTGTACTTTTGAGGATGCTTCAGGGCTCCGCCACAGTTGGGTCGGAAACAGAAGAGGAACTGGATCTCGATGGGCTCACCCACATTTTCGTGGATGAAGTTCATGAGCGGTCATTGGATAGCGATTTCCTGCTTATTCTGCTGAAAAGGCTCGTGGAAAAGAAGAGCTCCATCAAGATTGTGCTCATGTCTGCTACTGTTGATCCGAAACAGTTCATAGATTACTTCTCGCCAGTGAAGGTTGGTTATACGCACATAACTGGCCGAACGTTCCCTGTGAAACAATATTATTTGGGTGACATTGTCCGCAAAACAGGTTACAAGCTGGAGGATGATGAGGAAGAGAACATTGGTAAGGCGATTGGTGCCATCAGAACCGGCATGCCCGGTCATGTGGACTTTGAGTTGGTTGCCAGAACAGTGGCGTATGTTCACGACGAATTGAACCAGAGAGGCGACAAAGAGGGCAGTATCCTCATCTTTCTCTCCGGTGCGGATGAGATAGACCGGACGCTACGAGCCGTGAAGGCCACCGGCTTGAATTTATGGGCCTTGCCGTTGCATGCGTCTTTGCCGCCGAACGAGCAAAGGAAAGTGTTCCAAAAGAGTCCTCATAATCAGCGCAAGGTCATTGCGAGCACGAACGTGGCAGAGACGTCTATCACGATCTCGGACATCGTTGCCGTCATTGACAGTGGGCGAGTCAAGGAAACAGTGTACGACTCTGGGTCTAATGTCATGAGACTTGTCGATACTTGGATCAGTCAGGCTGCGGCCACGCAAAGGAAGGGACGTGCTGGCCGTGTTCGGGCTGGCGAGTGCTACAAGTTGTATACGGAGAATGCAGAACAGCAGCGGATGCCGGCGCGGCCAGTCCCCGAGATTCTAAGATCCCCGCTTGAGATTCTCTACCTCAATGTAAAGGCCATGGGAATCAGTAGCGTCGAGAAGTTTCTGGCGCGCGCAATCGACCCGCCTGAAGAATCGACCTTAGACATTGCCCGACAAAATTTGATCATTTACGGAGCTTTGGACCCATTGCACAAGGAGCTGACACCTTTGGGCCGGCACATGTCTATGATTCCGACAGATCCGCGCACAGCTAAGCTTCTCGTGATTTCTGCCTTGATGGGTTGTCTTTCGCGAGGCCTGACTGTCGCAGCCATACTGAGCATTGGGAAATTACCAATTCGCACCGAGAGGGACAACGATACCAAAAACAAACAAATATGGGAAGCATTTGGCGGCGAGAACGGCGATTTGATTGCGGGCGCTAATGCTTTCGACCAGTGGGAGAACGGCACAATCGACAAATCGCTGATCACTTCCGTGAATGTATGCCGGGACATCCGGTCAGCACGGCGCCAGCTTCTCAGCAGCTTGACCCAGATAGGCTTCGCCACACCGTCCGATGTGCCACGCTTCTCAAAGTACAGCGGTTCTGATGCAGTGTTGAGGACGGTAATCGGCGCGTCCTTGCAGCCGCAGTTAGTGGAGATGGTCTTCCCGCAACAGAAGTATGCTGCCACAGCCACAGGCTCTGTAGAAGTAGATGGAGTGGATGATTCGCGGCAAATCAAACTATTCACCGCGACGGGCGAGCGCGTATTCCAGCACCCTCGCTCGCTGTTATTTGGAAAAACATCGTTTGTTGACGGTGCTCACTACATGAGCTACGGCAGTGCGATTGTCACCTCTAAACACTTCATTACCGACAATACGCCGCTTTCCATCTATGGCCTCATGCTGTTTGCGTCGCGCATTGGCGTCGATCCGCTTGGAAACGGTGTAATTGTTGATAAATGGACGGGTTTAAGATGCTGGCCGCGCGCAGGAATCCTACTCCAGTTTCTGCAGCAACTTCTCGGCGATTTGATGGATAAGAAATTCCGCGAGCCTAAAACAGACTATGCGGCCCATCCTGTGATCCAACTGGTGCATGATTTGCTCGAGTCAGAAAACAGGCCACACGGAGTTGGTTTGGTCGCCTAAAAACTATTGCATTACTATAGTATTCTACTGATTATTTCGCCAAGCGCTCTGCCTCAATTTAGCTAGAACAGTCACGCCGATCTCGCCGTACTGGGCAAACATGTGACACATGTCACCGTGTCAAGCCCGACGCGGCGCTAGGTTAGGTGGATTACACTGTAATGTTCAAACGCAGTTCTGTGAGACTTATGGAATTCATCTCTACAAAGGCTGCCCCTCCTCCCGCTGCCCCTTACGCGCAGGCCACGAAGTTCAACGGCACGCTATACATTTCTGGCCAGATCCCGCTGACGCCGGAGGGAAAGGCCGTCGACGGCGACATCAAGGCGAAGGCGCAGCAGTGCTTCAACAACATCGACGCCATCTTGAAAGCCGGCGGAACCTCGAAGGAGAACCTGCTGAAGCTGAACATTTTCACTACGGACATCAGCGCGTTTGGCGCCGTGAACGAGGTCTATGTGAAGTACTTGGAGGGCCACACCCCCGCCCGCTCGTTTGTGAGTGTTAAACAGCTCCCATTGAACATGGACGTGGAGATCGAGGGCATTGCCGCCGTTCCTAACTAGGCAGTTTAAACACTTCGAAAAGTAGAGTGATTAGTACACTACACAAACATCTATTTCCGTGTCAAATAGCATTACATATCGTAGCCCTGGACTTTGAGTTCCACAAGCCGATTAAACGAGATTCTCACAAGATCCACGACACTCTCCTTGCCGAAGCGCGCCTCGACCTCGTACTTCACCTTTGTGAGCCCGTCGCGCGCCACGAGCTGACGCAGGCATGCCATGAGCCGCGGCGAAAACTCGTTGTACCATCGGTGCTGCCAGGCCATGAGCTTGACGATCGCGTCGATGTCTAGTGGATTATACTCGAGCTCGTGCACGATGGCCTTGTGGTTGAAGAACATCGACAGACTGCGCTGGAAGGCGCGCTTGGCCTGGTCCTCATGCTTTAATCTCTGGGCAATGCTGCCAAAGATCTGCCACTCCATCGCCGATTTTTCGAATGGCAGTTGCTGGCTCTCAAAATGCACAGCCTCTCGCTGCCATGTCGAGAACGCTCTCACGTCCTCATAAAGAATCAAAAACAAACGGTCAATGCGGCGCTCGCACAGCCGTTTCGAGCGGAGAGTCCGGCGCACGGGCGCCTTCGCCTCATTTTCTTTATCCTCTCCCGGCTCTTGGCCAGTCTCTTTACTCTGCTCATCCGCAACAAGTTCGTTTCGCTCACTGTCCTGAGGCTCGGCTGACTCTTCATTGGGCTCAGCCGGCGCTTCTTCAGTCCCCGTTTCGTCCTTAGGGCCCTCATTAGATTCGCCCGTTTCCTGTTGAGGCTCCTCGCTTGCATGGCCATCCTGCGAGCCATTTGGCACAGCGTCCTCGTTCTTTTTAGGCTCGATTGGAGCATCGCTCTCCGCCTCCATCCAGAACACCTCGCCTCTCAAGCGCATGAGCTCGTTCCAGCCGATTTTCGAGTTGATTGTCGCGAGCAGCGAGTAGGCGCGCGCCGTCGAGCCCCGCAACTGCGCGGCCGGCAAACGCGCGAGTCCAGGACTCACGGACATCATCTGCGCCGTTACCGTATTGCGCTTGTCTGAAGTGTACTGCCACGCCTCGTCCAGCACGCCGTCCTGGGGCAGCGGCCGGTGGACCTTCTTCGCGGGGGGCATGCGGTGCACGTCCATTGGCACGAGCGGAATGAGCGGCGTCGAGTTCAGCGCGAGCAATACGTCACTCCACTGCTCACGCGCGATGTATACTTTACAGAGGACTTCCCAGGGATAGAAGTCCGAGGGCCGCGCGGCGACGGCGCGTCTCGCGCAGTCGAGCGCCCAATCGAGCTTGTTTTTGGACAGGCAGAACTCCGCCTCGAGGGCGAGAATCTGCGCATTGCGCGGCTCGCGTTTCGCCGTGTTCACGAGCAGACTCACGGCGTTCACTTCCTGGTTCGCGCGCATCAGCACCTGGGCCATCACCTCCTTCGCCTCGATTTTCCCGAGCATCTCGATGGCAGCCGCGTACTCGCCCGTGGCATCCAGTAACACAAGCAGAGCGTCGACCATATAGTTGCAGTCTAACGAGGCCGACTGGACCCAGGGACCGGCGCCGGCGAGAAACCCCCGCGGGTAGAGCTCGGCGAACGTTTGCAGGAACAGCTTGACGCCGGCCGAGTCGAAAGGGAACTCGTGGCGCGTGTTCTCCATGTAGTACAGGTCGTCGTCTTTTAGCAGCAGGCAGCGGATCATCGCGCTCATGTAGGCCTCGCTCCAGATCGGGCTGCCGCTCTCGACCTCCTCGGTCAGGCCCTCGGGCACAACCACGAACATCCGCGTGCCGCCGGGGAAAGAGGCCGTGACACGCACGTCGACGCGCGAAAACACGTTGTAGGTGCAGTACGTGCCCTCGACGACGTGCCAGTTGATCGCGCGATTGAACCAGAGCTGGTCCTCGCCCAGCGGACGCGTGAGCGTTGTGAGATACGCAGCAATCGCGGCCGCGCTCGACACGTCCACGCCCGTCACGAAATGGTACGTGCTGCTTAGCTTGCCTTTCGACATCTTCTGAAGCTCGACCATATCCGGCGGCCCCAATCCGCGGAAGGTCGGCAGATCTATCGTCCGCGAAGTCAGGCACTCACCTATCTCGGCCTCCAAATCTTCTGGCGTAAGCCCAAACATAAGTGACGTGTATTCGAGTGACTGTCTAACTGTGTGCTGGACTTCCGCAGTAAGGGTTTCCTCGGTGGTGACGCCAGGCTCAACCGTCGCGACTAGAATCCGCCTTTAGAGCGAGTATGAAGACATGCATAGCGGAAATCACGCGTTGATCTCTGCTGGCATCCCCTTGGGCAGGATTCACGTCTACGACATGTAAGTTTAGGTGCATATGAAACACATGCGTGCATATTATATAGCTCTGCTTCAGGCTTTACTATGCTAATTCACACTTTCTAACTAGTCGTCATTCTGAATCTACTCGATTTGCGTCTGTCCTTCTGAATCTACTCGATTTGCGTCTGTCCTTCTAAATCTACTCGATCTGCGTCTGCATCACGAGAGCGTCCTCATTGCGATAGAATCGTTCCTTAATACCGGCTTCGTTGAAGCCTATGCGTTTGTAAAACAGCTGTGCTGCCTTATTAGAGTGGCGGACTTCCAGTGCGCACGTTTTTGCGCTCACAGCAACTACGAAGCGCGCAATGAGCTCGCGTGCGAGGCCACGTCTTCGGAAGTCCGCATGGACGCAAAGCACGTCTATGCGCGACTCATGCAACCTTTCTGGATCACTGCTGCCACCAATGAATCCAACCATGGCCCCGTCGGACTTCAGGATGAAGGCCTCGGCATTCGGGTTTATGCAGAAGCTCAGGAGCTGGCCAAATGAAATGTCTTCGCTCGCGTATGCATGGAGGAAATCCTGGACTCGCCGGATTTTGGGCGTGGTCAGTCTTGTGAATTGCAAATCTGGTGCCATTGATACAAATCGTGCCGGTAAACGGGCGTTAGAGATTACCGGCACTATACGGCAGACAGATCCTGATGGAACCCTGGCCTCAGATTTGTGGGGGGTAGGACCGATCTCGGAGGAACAAAAAATAACAACTGGTAACAAACAGGAGCCGTGGTATCGGCGGTCAAATGTTGTAAGTATGCGAGTCCTCATAAAATAAAATATTCCGTGTTTCTATTTCAAATTTCACCGCTTCTTTCCAACCAGAACATGTATCAGTCTACGTGTAGAGAAGATGAGGGTATGTATAGAATACGAGCACACTTAGACGCGGCCCTACTGCAAGCTGAAGAAAAAAGAAAAGCGAGTCAGGTTCGCAAAGTGATAATCCGAAACCCACTTCGCTGTCGACCTCATTCCTTCTTCATTCAGGTGCGCTTCGGCTCTACGCCAGCTGTGATGTTGAGTACTAGGAGTAGGGTAGGACCTACCCAAAGAGGAATGTCGAGGCTCGACGCGATGTGGTTCCAACTCTAAATTGGTAGAGTATATATAAGCTTTAGGACATCTCACGCATTTGCTTTACTGCTAAACTGTAGCACACTCCGGCATACGCAGCATTTGGTCTCAGAAAATGTCCGACCGCATGGATATCTCGCCTCCGGCAGTCAAGGCCAAGCAGCTGACATTTTACGAGACTCTAGGCTCGGGCTCGTTCGGCAAGGTCTACCGAGCCTACGACTCCAGTTTAGGCAAGAGCGTTGCCGTTAAAATGATTGAGATGGACACGTCCAGTGAAATAGACGAGACGCTCATCGAGCTGAACATTCTCAGAGACCTCCGCAGCGAGTACATCACGCAGTACTACGGCGCCATGTTACACGGGTCAGTGCTGTGCATCTCCATGGAATACTGCGCGGCCGGCGCGTGCTCCACGATGATCAAGACGTTCACGTCTTTTAAGGAAGACAGTGCCGCATACGTTGTCAACGGAATCCTCAACGCTCTTGTTTACATCCACGGGCAAAACAAGATCCACCGTGACCTAAAGTCTGCGAACATTTTGGTCACCGAGGACTGCCGCATCAAGGTCGCTGACTTTGGCGTCGGCGCTCAGCTGAGCCAGACAACGCCCGTGCGGAATTCGTTTATGGGCACGCCGTACTGGATGGCGCCGGAGGTCATTCAGACGGCCGACTACAGTACTAGCGTGGACATTTGGTCACTGGGAATTATCGGCTTCGAACTGGTGACAGGTATGCCGCCACACCGCAGGCTACAGCCCACCGAAGCGATGATGCGCATTTCACAGGACCCTGCGCCGCGGCTCCCGGCACTCACGAACCACACGTTCAGCCAAGAGTTCCGCCAGCTCGTCGAGAGCTGCCTGTGCAAGGACCCGCGCAAGCGGCCCACGGCGAAAGAGTTGCTGGACACAAGGATTATGCGCAATAGCTGCAATTCCCCGCGCTCTTTTCGCACAATGGTGGCTAGCATCCTCAGAGCTCGTGACCTTAAGTATCGCAATACGCAGCCGCGAACTCTCAGCGACATTGAAGGGCTCGCGCCGCTGAAAACGCGTCGCAGCCGATTGAGTCCACAGGAGTTAGACGACGACGAGGAATTCGAGCTCTCCATTGCTGGTCCGACGCGTTGTCCGCCGAGCCCGAGCTCGAAAGCGTCTTTGAGTGGGGGTCTCAATCGATTCAACATTGGTGGGCGTTCTGCTGAGCTACCAATGAACTGTCCAGCTGCTCGAAGGCTGCACTCGGCACTGGAGCCGAGATTGCCGCCGAGACGGCAGCAGCAGCAGCGGGAGGAGCAGCATCAGCATCAGCAGCAAAGAAAGGAACAACTGTGTGGCATTCCAGCCAAAAGCTCGCCCCAGGTGGACCAGAATCTACCTCATATCCTCCGGGACGACTTTGGCAAAATAGACACGCAAAAGATCGTGAGGGACGCATTCGAGGGCGTTGTGCGGCGCACTAAAGCTCCGGGAGCCATACCGCACATCGAACGGCTCGTTGCTGAGTTTGAGCAGATGAACCGTAATTATCCCGGCTTTTCGCGCGCGCTTGTGCAGGAGATGTGGCGCTCTATTTTAACGAACTGGTTACCGAACCAGAGCTAGCATCTTCTAGAGGTGTTTCATAGTTATATTTAACAGTAAAGGAACTATCATTTGATTCACGGGTCGCGCTCGACGTGCTTTTTGGAAGAGGTCAGCTCACCGGATTTCTTGATGACTACAGGGACGGTTGGGCGGTCGCCGCGGTCGGTCTTCGTGGCCTCGATCTGCTTGATCACGTCCATTCCCTCAAGGACCTCGCCGAACACGACGTGACGGCCGTCGAGCCAGCTCGTCACGACAGTGGTGATGAAGAACTGCGAGCCGTTCGTGTCGCGGCCCGCGTTGGCCATGGACAGGAGGCCCGGGCGGTCGTGCTTGAGGTTGAAGTTCTCGTCCGGGAACTTCGCGCCGTAGATCGACTTGCCGCCTCGGCCGCTTCCCTCGGTGAAATCGCCGCCCTGGATCATGAAATTGCTGATGACGCGGTGGAACACGGATCCCTCGTAGCCAAAGCCCTTCTCGCCCGTCGCGAGCGCGCGGAAGTTCTCGGCGGTTTTCGGGACCTCATCGCCATAAAGCCCGAAAACCACGCGGCCGAGCGGCTGTCCACCTTGCTCGATATCGAAATACACCTTATTGGTGATTTCACGCGCGAATGCGACTAAAAACGACGCGAAAAACGAGAGCAAGACGGAGAGCTTCATGTTCAGGAAGGTGATGCGCTGGCCCTACTTCCACTTCGGACCCACTAGGGCACGCTCAAGGCCTGGAGAATTGTGAAACGTGGGGTGGGTAGCAGGCCGAACGCGTAGGCACAAGAATCCCGACTGCGCACCAGCAAAATATTGGTGCATCAATCTCGAAATCGCACAAAGTGCTGACATGATCTCCGGGGAAATTGCGGGGTGGACCAGACCCTCGGCTCTGTGTCGCAGCCATTCTCGACGCCCGCGCCCTTACCTGGAGACTATAAGCTTGCCCTGCAAAAAACTGCCAAAAACCAGAACCGTCACATATTGCTATGGATTCTTACCAAAGCTCGTTATACGAATCGCTCAACCGCCACTCTAGCACGTCAAGCATCATGAATAGCGCATCGGGGTCCTCCTCGCGCATTCTATCGCCGTCGCTTCCCTCGAGCGTCTCGGGCCGGCAGGGCAGCCAGGCTGCCTCGGGCTCGAGTCCGTTGGGCGCGAACGGACTGGCCGGCGACTTGGGAGGCTCCGGCGCGTCGGACGATTCGCAGCAGCCGCCGTTTGCGCAGCAACCGCAGGCGGGGTACCCAGCAGGCTACGCGCAGTACGCGCAGTACGGCAGTTTCCCGCAGTTCAACCAGTTCGGCCAGCTTGGCGGCGCTCAGCAGTACGCCGGTGCGTCGCTCCCGCAGTTCAGTAGCCAGTACATGTCTCAGGACTACGAGAATCACGGCCTGTACGGCGGCATGAACGGCGGAGGCGCCGTTGGAGGCGTTGCCGCTGCGGGCGGCTTCGGCGCCGCCGGCGGCATTGCGGGCACGGCCGGTGCCTCTAGGACTAGCAGCGTTGCTGGGGGCGTGAACACGGACGCCGACACGCGCAGCTCTTCTGTAATCGGGTCGTTCGCCGGCACAAGCCCCCTGAACACGGCGGTGCCCCTGAACACGGCGGTGCCGATCGCCGGGCTCGCTGGTGCAGGCGCCAGCGTAGCAGTCGATAGCGGCGATGAAGTGGTTCCGCCCGCACTTTTATTTTGGCATTACATCGACTCGAACGAGCAGGACCAGGGCCCCTTCGACGGCCCGCAGATGCACGAATGGATGTCATTCTTCGAAGATGTCATGGAGTTCCGCCGGCACTCGGACCAGTTCTGGGTGTCGCTGGCTGCGCTGAAGCGCGTGCTCGGCACAGACTCGCCGTTTGTCGCGCAGCTCACGGAGAAGGCCTGGGCCGAGCTCATGAAGCGCGCGCAAGCGGAAGACGCGGGCCCAGGCGACCAGAACCCGGCTGTGCAGGCAGCACAGACCGCGTTCTTGAATGCCGAGGCCCAGAAGGACGCGTCGGCCGATGCAGACGCGGCTACTGTTGTCGCGAGCCGCGGCGCGAGCCAGGCGGCGCCGCGGGCCGCCCCCTCAGAGTCAGATGCAGCAGCGTCGCTCGCTCAGCTTTCCGTCGACGAGAAGCCGCGCAAGGCGGAGCCGGCCGAGGTTCCTGCACTGGATCCGTGGAAGAAGACTGTGAGGGGCACTGCGCAAACGAAGATCTCGGATCTTAAGCAGCAGGCTCTGGACGGCCAGAAGAAACCCACAGCGAGAAAGGTGAGCCAGGGCCGGTGGACGCCGGTCGAGCCGGTGGCTTCCGAGCCGCCGGTGGCTCCGGAGTCGCCGCAGGCCACGACGTGGGGTAAGCGGGCCGTCACGCCGGCGAAATCGATTGCCGACGTCCAGCGCGAGCAGAAGGAGCAGCAGGCGCAGCAGAAGCGCGCAGCAGCGTCGGTGGCGCCCGCGAATGGCAAGCAGCCGCACGAGCCGACAAATGGCCGGTTTGCGGCTCTCGAGGAGCAGAGGACCACGAAGGCAAGCGCCGCGAAGCCCGCGACGACTTCTGCGAAGCCGACGGCACCTGTGAAGCCGACGACCGCGACTAGTAAGCCGGCGACGTTGAAGCCGCGCACGGCGCGCACGCAGCAGCCGCTGGGGTCGGTGTCTGCGCGCGCGAACTCGGCGAGCCCCGCGGACGAGCTCGTGCACTGGGTGCGTGTGTCGTTCAAGGATCTCGTGCGGGGCGTCGACAGCATGGAACTGCTCGACGTATTTCTGAGTCTCGGTAATGGCAAGTCGGCGAAAGAGTTTATTGCCGAGAGCGTCTACGAGTACTCGAAATCTCTCGATGGCCGCAAGTTCGCGTCCGATTTCTTGGCTCGCAAGCAAGCCGCGGAAGCCGTAATGGGAGCTAACGAGACATGGAAAGACGTGCTTGCTCGCTTCAACCCAAATGTGGCTGTCGAGCACGACCCGAGCTTCAAGGTCGTGTCGAAGAAGCGCACGCATAAAATCGTTCGTCCTGGTGACGGCTTTTAAATGTTCATAATATGTAATAGGCTCCTATACAGGAGCCACGAATATATCTCCTTTGTTTTTTCCGCATTCGTTTTCGTTGAGTGTAAGATTCACGCTATTCGCAGACCCAACGTGCGAGACAATTTTTGTGAGGTAGACAATTATTGTGAATAAATAGGCTATGCTTAGGATTTGAACTTGGAACTGTGCGACAGATTCTTGCGAATACCGGACAACTCTCCCTGATAGGGCCCCTGCTGTCCCTGGTATACCTTGCGTACGCCTTTCAAACGCTTCTGAGCAGCATCGTACCGCACACGTTTCTTAACACGCGCATTGCGGTTCTCCTTCTTCCGTTTTCTCGTGAGGCCCTTGTTCTTCTCAATCTGGTAGTTGATTGCCCGCTTATCGGCCTCGGGATTCGCCTTCAGGTGTTCGTGGAGGCGTCCAGCGCGCGCGGCCTCGAGCGCGTCTGCGTGCCGCTGCTGCTTCACGTGCTTGCGCAGCGAGCTCTGCTGCCGCGCCTCATTATATAGATCGAGAGCCTCGTCGTCCATAGGCGCCTCGTCGAAAGCATCGTCCTCGCCGTCGTTGCCGCCGTCATCGCCGAACCGGTCTTTCTGCTGCTCGCCGCGTTTCTTCGCCTCGGCCAACAGCCGTTCGCGGCGCTCGAAATCGCGCTCTCTATACGGCAGATCGTCGTCGCCAGAGAAGGACATACCCGGTTTGCGGTCGTTTTTGCTGATCTGCGAAGTGTAGAACCGCAGGCTCTGCTTGTTTTTCGCGCGGGCTTGCTCCTCAATCGTGTCGGCCGTCTCGTCGAAGTCGCCAACCATTTTGATCTGGTTCTGCGTAGCAGGCTTAGCGATGCTGAACTCGTCCTCAGATTCGTCGCTGCTCTTACTTGTAGCATCGAAGTCGCTGAACTCATCAGATTCCACGAGATCTTCTTCCAAGCCTTCCGAGTCGACTTCCGACTCGAGATCCGCGACATCCTCCTTGACCAACTCGCCATCCTCAGCAGAGCTCTCGTCCTCGACTTTGTGTGATCCCGCGGCCTGGTAATTCTGCCAGAGCTGCCGGCTTAGCAACAGCGCCTCGTTTACGGGATGCTCCTCCAGCTGACGAAGCCCTTTCAAATCCGAGATGCGGTCGCCAAATAGCGCAAAAAAGGTGTAGATCACTCCTTTATACGTGCTGAGAGCGGCGCGGCCAGCGTCAACGAGCTCAGCCGGCCTCTCCTTCGCCTCTCTGTCAAGCTGCGCCTCCCACTCGGGTATTTTCGAGAGCTCCTTGGACAGCAAGAGAACGGCCGGGAATTTCTCTTCCAAGAACTCGTGACGCTCTTCTTCGGTCATCGTGGATGGATCGATATGCCTTTCTGCACCAGCGACACTCGTTTCCAAAACCTCATCATCAGCCGCATTTCCCTGAGTCTTCCAGCCAGAAAGGTCGTCTTCGTCGACGAAATCGTCCTCACCCATTTCCTCGAGCTCTTGTTGCTGCAATCTTACCGCCTCGGCCTCTTCTTCTTCGCTCGCGCCTTCGTCCTCGCCAATATCATCCTCGCCTCCGAAATAATTGTCCCGCGTGGAGCCCCAATTCCTCTCGAGCTCGCGCTGTGTTCGCTCGCGTTTGCGTTTGACGGTCTCGTCGTCTTGGTCGTAATAGGCGTCTTGGCCCTCGTCAGAGCTCGAATGAAGGCCCATGACTTCCTCGTCGCTCAGCTCCTCCGGCTCATACGAATTCAGGTCGATGCCGGCCCTTCGCGCGAGCTCCTTTTGCTGCGCAGCCTCGAAATGCTGGAGATCATCGACTTCGCTGTCACTCATCCGAGGTGCAAAATATTATATAATTTTTTCACCTGGGCGTGAAAAGTCTTGGAGAGACTGGAGAAAGAAGGCATCAGAATGGTTGCTCATTGCGGACACAATGGTCCCTAGTTTCGAGTTCATTGAATGAAAAAGAAAATATTTCAGTGTCGCCGCTAGCTGATCCC
Organism: Starmerella roubikii; assembly: GCA_030584945.1. Taxonomy (NCBI): domain Eukaryota; kingdom Fungi; phylum Ascomycota; class Dipodascomycetes; order Dipodascales; family Trichomonascaceae; genus Starmerella; species Starmerella roubikii. The sequence goes on along the minus strand of JAJMCC010000005.1, from coordinate 75,603 downwards.
GCTATTAGCAATTACTTATTTCTTCGTTGCTACTAAGTACACATTTATTCCTCACAGAATTTTCTCCAGAAATGGCTGATTTTGTGAGAATTCGCCACATTTTTCAACGAATTGCGCAGCTCTTTAACTCAAATAAGATGACGTAGCCAAAACTCTATTTTGCGGCTCGAGCACGGACTCCCGTAAACCTATAAAGTACACATATCTAAACACAGACCAGCAAAAATACAGCAAGCCAGATCGGCCGCTGCGTGCCACGTACATGCCTCGCTGAAACGGCCTCGTGCGTCATGAGGTCGTTACCGAATCTTTCACCTAGCCCCCCTGCACGAGCCTAAGCCCGGGACCGCCCTTATCTCCACACTCGTGCTAGCGCCTGCCAGAGGTTAAACCCACAATGGGCCTATTTTCAGACAAGAAGCCGTACACAGCGATCAGTGCCGAATGCGAGGCTCTGCTGCGCGCAGAGAACCAGGACGACCAGTCACGGCTTGTGACGCTCGTTGAGAATATCCAGAGTAACCACGGCGCGGGCGGGAACGAGGCCGGCCGCATCATCCGCAAGAAGCTGAAATACGGCACCCCTAGTGAACAGCGCCGCGCGCTGTCGCTTGCTGAGACAATTGTCGACAACGGCGTGAAGACGTCGACGTTTGTCACCCACAGCGGGCTCGGCGACCAGATCGTGCAATTGGCCGCACAGCACAACGTCCATAAGCACGCAGACATGTCGAAGGCCGCGCGCGTGTCTAAGCAGAGCCGTGCGCTGCTGCTTGACTGGTCGCACCGCCGCGACGCCAATATTTCGGGCCTTTTCAAGCGCGCTGGCCTCGTCGAGAAGGTAGACCGCCACCGGCCGCGCAGCGGCACTCCGGAAGACGATTTGGACGACGAGGTGTTCGGAGAGGACGGCCGGAGGACGCCGCCGGAGCACCGCGCCTACTCGCACCGGCGCGCCTACAGCAGCAGTTCGTACGACGGCGAGCCCGAGTCGCGCTCCGCGACACACTCGCGCAGTGGCTCGGCGCTGTCCTGGATCTCGCCGAAGTCACACTCGCGGTCGCAGTCGCGGTCACACTCGCGGTCGCAGTCGCAGTCGCAGTCGCGCTCGCGCTCGAACTCGAGAGCAGCGCCGTATACGACGTCACGGTCGCCGAGCCCGACGAACCTGCGCGCTTCCAGCCTCGAGGGCACAATAGCCGCGGCGCATAACATCTCGACGCGGTTGACAAACGCGCTCATTGCGTCGCCGAACGGCTCGCGCGATACCGACGAGTACTACCGCCAGGCGTCGCAGCTGCGGCACCGCGTAGTCAAGCTCGTGCACGACCCGAGCCGCGAGGTGCAGAGCTATATTGGCCAGCTTTTGAGCGCCAACGAGGAGCTGGTTGCGGCCTTGCAGGCGCACGACGCCGTCGTCAAGGATGGCGAGCAACTCGAGGCGCGCGACGACCACGATCTGCTCCATTTGGACGACGACGAGCCGCCGGCGAGATCACCTCCTCCTGTAGGCAATCTCCACTTCGGAGAGGACAATTATGACCCGTTTGCGGACCAAAACGAGGCGGTCGGCACGCCTGTACACACGCCATTGTGGTAATTAGAGTCCTTGATGTTTTTTTAGATGCTACTCATTTAATCGTTATGTGTGTTACTCATTGTAGCTGCGGATTAGGCGCGATTAATTTACTTGAGGCAATTAAGGCGGCCCATTGCTACGAGCCAGTTATGCCGCGAAATCAGCAGAGGTGCTATCCTGTAGAGCATCTGCCAACTGTTTAGAACTCGATTGCAGGCTCGTCCATGACGCCTGCTCGTCGCTGACTATAAGCACGAGCAATTCGTGAGACTCGGCCAGTGGCCGGACTACGAGTTTTGCAGAGTTCACCTCCGCGCCCGCCCACTTGCTTTCCGGCATCTGCTTCCGCAAATGCGCAGCAAAAAGCGCATAGAGTTTCGTTAACATGCGCGGATCAACGGTGTAACTATTGTCGGGACCGTGTTGGGAGTAAACCTCAACGGATCCTTTAGCCTTCTCGCGGCTTTCGAGCACGGTGCCATCATTCGAGATGAGGGCCACCGATTGGATGCTGCCGTTAAGCGAACTGGAGAGCTCTGAAATGACCTTCTCCGCGTCGAGCATCCATTCAGGTTAGGAGGATCGTATGTACGCACGTCTATAGCGTCTATATGCCAATCTATCTACTGCTTGAATTTCAAGCTGATCGAGTTCACGCAGTGGCGCTCGTTTGTGGGATTCTTGAACCCCTCGTCGTAAAAAACGTGGCCTAAATGGCCATCGCATTTCGCGCAGGTCATCTCCGTGCGCAACATCCCAAACGTCATATCCTTGTGGAGGTTAATTGCGCCCGGAATTGCTTCGTAGAAGGCCGGCCACCCACACCCGGAGTCGAATTTCGACGTTGATCTGTACAGGGGATTCCCGCAGCCTGCGCATTCGTAGACGCCCTGTTTGAAGAACTTGTCGTATTTGCCACTAAAGGCGCGTTCTGTCGATTTCTCACGGAGAACAGCAAACTGCGCGGGGTCTAATATGGCACGCCATTCTGCTTGGCTTTTCATTACTTTCGACATGGCCAGGAACGAAACGAGCCACTAAATTCGCGCCGATATTGCCGTCCTTGTATCTAGATATTAGGTCTCAGCCGCTGGGCCGAACCGCAAGGGTTTTTGTTTGTAACCAACTGTATATTTCACACCTCTATCTTGGTAGAGAATATGTCAAAGCGTTTGATCCGAGACCTGCAGGCAATTAAGGCTGACACGGAGTGGCACTTCACGGCTGAGCCGGAAGATTCCAATCTTTCCAAAATCATCGCCACCTTTCCGGGGCCTGTGAAGTCCCCCTACGAGGGAGGTGTCTTCACGATTGAGTTCACCGTTCCGCCGGAGTATCCGTTGAAGCCTCCGCGGGCGCGCTTTGCCACGAAGGTGTTCCACCCGAACGTCAGCTCGCAAACGGGCGCGATTTGCCTCGACATTTTGAAGGACAAGTGGACGCCCGTCTATAGTATTTTGAGCATTCTCATCTCGCTGCAGCAGCTCCTCGACTCGCCGAACGCGTCTGATCCGCAGGATGCGGAGGTCGCGAAGATCTACCGCTCGGACCCGGCCGAGTTCAACAAGATCGCGAGCCAGTGGACACGCGACTACGCGCAGCCGGCACAGCCGGCCGTCGACGAAAAATCCGTTGCGACATTCACGAACATGGGCTTCCCGCGCGAAAAGGTTCTCGAGGTGTTCAAGAGCCTGGACATTAAGGGCGTTTGCAGCGAGGAGGAGACGGCGCGCGTCATGGAGCATCTTGTCTAAATATCTTAGGTACTGGATATTCTTAAACGCTAACTTGCGAAATGTAATTGCGTGGGATCGATGTTGATATGTGTACTTGGTCCTGCCATCGAAAATCTCTTCCCTTAACCAGTGATATTTTTCAATGAGTTTCGATGATCTCAATTGGAAACGCGTCGAGGACGATTTTGATATAGAGGATGGATTCGACGACGGCACGTTCTATGGTTTAGAAGAAATTGACAATGTCGACGTTTTGAAAGAGGACGGGGCCATCAAAATTGTGCCAAGGGACCCGGCTAAGAGCGAGGTTGTGAAAACAACCGCGAAAAAGCCGCAAAGTGACAAAAAGAAAAAGAAAAGCAGCGCCAAGAAAAACAAGGCGAAAGAATCAGACGACAATGCGTTCTCTGCGCTCGCTGAAGCCGAGCAGGAGCCGGTTAATAGCCTTGGAAGCTGGCCAAGCGGCCTAGACTGGCGGATCTATACAGGCCTGCGTAACCAGGGCTTCCTGTCGCCAACAGAAATACAAGTGCAGAGCATTCCGCTAATATTGGGGGGCTATGACGTGATCGGAAAGGCTGCCACTGGCTCAGGAAAGACACTGGCATACTCGGTGCCGCTTTTAGACCGGTATTATAAGCGTTTGAATGAGCACGAAGGAGAGTTCATTCCTGAAGGTTTAATTGTGAGCCCGACGCGTGAACTGGCGCACCAAATTAGGGACCATTTACAGGCAGTCGTGCCTCGTGAGGATAAGCACAAAATCGTCACCCTCACCGGTGGGCTGGCCATTCAGAAGCAACTAAGGCAATTGAGTAAAGAGCCCGTGATTGTGGTTGCTACCCCGGGTCGCTTGCTCGAAGTCTTAGAGCAGATGACCGTAAAGCAGCAGAATGCCTGGCAGAGAATCCCTTCCCTTGTTCTGGACGAGGCTGACCGGCTCGTGCAATCCGGGAGTTTCGCCGAGTTGGAGGCATCGCTCCGCATTATTGGCGTGTCCCACAAGCGGCAAGTCCTTGTTTTCAGCGCGACATTCAACACGGAGCTGTGGGGTAGCCTCAACTCGCACCATAAACGCAAGCGCGAAGATATCCGGGACATCATGCAGCAAAAATTGGGGCTTAACAAAAACGCCCACTTTGTGGATGCGGATCCCGAGGGACAGGTTGCGTCGAGTGTGCGCCAGGCCATCATTGAGTGCCCCAACATGGAGAAGGACTTGTATGCGTACTACTTCTTGACGCTGTATCAGGGGAAGTCGATCGTATTTGTGAACTCGATTGATGCCGTGAAACGCATTGCACCGCTCTTGAAAGAAGTCGGACTGGCGGTGGTGGGTGTACACAGCGAGATGGCTCAGAAACAAAGACTCAGAGCCATTGAAAGGTTTAAGGCGAGCCCAAACGGCGTGTTGATAGCTACAGACGTGGCTGCTCGGGGACTGGATGTGCCTCACGTCGACCATGTCGTGCACTACCATCTCCCGCGCACCGGCGATATGTATGTGCACCGGTCAGGACGCACGGCTCGTGCGGGAAACATGGGCGTGAGCGTTGTGTTGTGCTCACCGCAAGAAGCTTCCGGCCCGCTGCCCAATCTGTTGAAACTCATCGGCACGAGGCCGCAGCACATCGACGTGGATTACGAGGTCTTGGAAAAATTGCGGGAACGCGTGAAGCTGGCGAAGCGAATTGCTGATACGCAAATTCTAGCCACGAAAAAGGGGAAGACAGACTCTTGGCTCGAGGAGGCTGCAAACGAGCTTGGCGTAGACCTAGACGAGGATATAGCGCTTGACGGGAGAAAGGAAAAGGCGAGCGTTCGCGCAACAGAGAAGGACGCCAGTGCGCTGCGGGAAATGCGTGAGGAGCTCGCGCATATGCTGCGCCAGAAACTCGGCACCAATCGCAGATATCTCACATCGGGTACTGAGAATTTGGCGCACCAGATGCTGAAGCAAAAGGGGGCGGCCGTATTCGGCAAGCCGCTGAGATCGGCTTTGGATGAACTCACGAAAAAGCAGAAAGCACCCGAGAAAGAAGCGCAACCAGAAGCGCCGAAACCTCAATCTAAAAAGCGGAAAGACGCGCCGCCGCCGCGAAAGGCCAAAAAACGGAAGGGCCGAAACGTATCTCTAAGTGCAGTCACAGACGCCTAGGTTATATAGAGTCCAGATGTAGGTTGTTCGTATCTATGTCATTAATCGCTGTAGTACTCGTCGTCATCGCTTTCATCGGCCAACTGCTCGAAGTTGAGTCGATAACGAAGCAACGCGCCAACACCACCGAATCCCTGCACAAACTGTGCGCCCTCCGCGCTCTTATCCGTAACAAACTCGAGCGTCGCGCCGTAGTCCTGGTAGTTCTCGGCGAGCCACTCGACGAAGGGCTTCTCGTCGATCACCTCGAGCTCTTGCCCGTCTCTGCCGATGAGATAGTCCTCTTTCGGCGCGTCTGGCATCGCAAACGCAATGCTTTCATTATTTTCGCCGTCCCGCAAGGTGTACCTGACAAGCTCCAGGTTCTCCCACACAATCAGAGTCTCGACGGCGCTTGCGTCCAGCGCCTTCAGTGTGTCGTCGTAGCCAAAGCAGAACAGGCCCTGGTCTTTAGCAATTTCCTCAAAGTATTTGGCCAGCAATTTCTTTTCCTGCACAAACTTCACGTTGCTCAAACTCTCGGCACTCAGCTCGATGGCCTGGTTGAATCCGTTTTGGCCGCCGTAGCTCACATCGACAATTGACACGACCTTCGCCTTCAAGCGCGGGTCGAACATATCAGACGTGCTCAGAACGCTCTTGAAATCGGCGCTACCGGCTAGCACGAGGCCAGTCACATTGCATTTGTCATTCGTAATGAAGTTTTGCACGGCGAGCTCGGCGACTTTTCGCACGTAGTTGTGGCGCGCCTCTTCACGCAGACGCGAGAAACGCAACGCGGACTGACCACCGCGGCCGTGCTTTTTCGGCAAGTCGACGCTGAACCGGTACAGCACCTCGCGTGTGTTGCCGCTCAACGCACCGAACAGCGTGCCGTTACCGTCCATGACGATGAATCCAAACCGGTCGTCGCTCTCGAGGAGCTCGCCCAAATCCTCGACGTGGAACTTCGAATCGCACATGTAGAGCGTGCTATTAATGGGCTTGAAAGGCTCGAAGTCGATGATGAGCTTGCGCGGCTTGCCCTCGGCGTTCAAGGCTTCACCACAGAAAATGACCAACCCATTCGGCGGGCATTTCGTGTACTGCTTCAGCCTCTGCTGCGTGGACGCGATCGCGCTCAGCACACTCAGCCTGTTCACACGCGACTTGATGTTGGACGCCGTGCCGTACTCATCCGTGAGCATTTTGGTGTACTGCGAGATCTGGGATCTCGGTGGGATGATCAGCGAGATCATTGACGTTCCGTTGCCGCGCGCATCCTGAAGATTGCGCACAAGCTTCTTCATCTTCCACACCTCGATGTTCTTTTCAGCCTGCGTACTCATCTTGAAATTTAGTTAGAAAAATGTCCTCCAGCGTAGGTTTTTTTTCAGATCAGGGAAAATTAATCACGTGAAACAGCCTGTTTCAGAGCGCCGGTGCGCGCTTTAGTAAAAATCAATTTTTAAAATCCTTTCGTAGTGTATATCTGAACTAACATAATTCGTGCTCGGAATTTTGTCGTTTCGACCAGTTTGCTATGTGTGTATGTGGTGCGTGATCTGCGTAGGAGAAAGCGCGCGAGCCTGGGCTGGGACACTCGTCTCAGCAAATCACACCTGGTGGAAATTCATAATGCCTACTACTCCAACGGCGTTTGCCGAAGTTGTCCGTTTCAGCAAGAGCCCCGCCGAGCTCCGGAACCGCGTGCTCTCGCTATATCGATTGTTCATTCGCCGCTCGCCGAACTTCGTCGAGATGTACGAGATGGACGTGCCCGTCGGCATCGTGCGCACGAAGCTGAGAGAGCAGTTCGAACGCAACAGATTCGTCGAGGATATCCGCGTGCGCAACGCGCTGCTCGCCCGGGGCCACAACGAGTTCCAGGAGACCGTGAACTTTTGGAAGCAGCCGGGCCACGTCCTGAAATACTTCGACGAGTATTTCGAGACGAAGGTCGAGAAAAAGGAGGACGACTTCGTGCGCAAATTCATCAAGAACGAGGCGTAAGGCCTTTGCGGTATTTATCATAAGCGTGTAGAACTTTAGATCTGTGAACTTCTTATTCATCCAGTGGAGTGGACCATCTACCAGTACTGTTACAAATTATGTAGACTTCAGCTCTTCACCTGGTTGTAAAACTTCTCGAGTGTCTTCCCGGTCGAATCCAACGCCATCACAAACTCGCATACTTGTTTGCAGATCCAGAACTGTTTCTTCTCGGCAGCCGCACGGTACAGCGCGTAGGTGCGGCCGTCGAGATCGAAGTTCTCGGTGGATTCATCGGCAGGAGTCTCCGTGCTCGCCTGGACAACGATCAGAAACTCGTTCGCGGTCTCGAGATCGTATCGCTCAAGGCAGATGTCGAACAGCTCAGCCGCAGTCTTGCCTATGGCCTCGAAAAGCCGCGCCCAGTATTTCATTTCGACTTTGCGCGCACAGCCGGCGACAATGGCCTCGAAGTTCGTGTTCGGGAACTCGCGCAGAAGTTCAATAGCAGCGTTGATGCTCTCCTTCGACTCCTTGCTGTCCCCCGTCACCACATGGTGGAGCAGCGACTCAAGGAGACCGGCGAAATAGGGCGCCTTTGCGTACCTCCGCGCAATGCTGACCGCCGTCAAGAACGCCGGCAAGAGCGCTGCTTCCAAGACGTACTGGATGACAATCTCGTGTGAGCACGTCACTTTCGCGACAGAAAACGACGAGTCGAAGCTACGCACAGGCTCGCATTCTACAAGAGCCAGAACCCCGCGGTAGGTACTATAGTGGACGGGATACGCGTCCAAGGGAATCGCCGCAACAAACTTGTTCTCTGTGGCACCGTCCGGGGCGAAATTCGTCGCTATGCTAGCCTGGCCGTCGAACACCCAGAGCTGCTGATCCTTGGCGACGTATTCGTACGTCTCGATGGGCTCGGCAACGACCTGCCTCTGGTACTGCCGGTAATCCTCATCCACCGTCGACACGAGCATCAACGTCGTGCCAATTAGCACTAAAATGCGCCTCTCCGAGAGAATCGTGAAGGCACGCACAGCAGGCGTGCTCGGCGTCGCAGACAGCACATTGCTCAGGGGGAGGTCGTGGACTAGTTCGAACTCTTGGCGGTCCAGATCGTAGATCAGCAAATGCTGGCTTTCAACACCCGTAAGCACGCCCAGCAAGCCATTAGAGCCGACGGACATCAACCCGACAACATTGCTGGGGCCTTTTCCAAGCACATCGCTAGCGACGATCTGCTGCTCGGCCATAGATCCCAGAGCCGAGATGTTGCTGGCCGAGGGAAATGTGGACATAGTCCCCGGCGTCACCGCGCTTGTCGGGCTGAAACTCACTGAGGAGTGCCGTCTATTCGGCGACGTGGGCGGAATATTACTCGAAGTCGAGTCGGGCTGTTGGCGCTGCGGCGCGCTGGACTGAGCCGATTGGTGCTGACTGTCCACAGAGTTCTCAGGACTGGCCGGCACTTGCGAGCTTCTCTGCGCCTCACCGCTCGGCCGCGTCCGCTGCGACCACAGATTTTTGAGTAAGTTTGCTGATGAGCCGCGAGTAGAAAGCGAGCCATGCGGCGTCATCGGCGAGAACATCTGTAATGAAACAATGCCCGTGTCGGGGCTCACTGTCGCGGCGAGCAGGTGCCGGCCGTACCAGCACATACCGCCTCGCACAAGAGCCTCGTTGCTCCCGATCTCCTTCCACTGACGCGTAGTCACGTTGAACATCATGATGCCGGCCGTGCCGGCTATGGCGACGTACCGGCCATCGGGGCTGCAGCAGATATGCACGATCGGCCAGTTCTGGGCCAAATACCACGTAGGAAGCGGCACAGTGAGCCACGACTGGTTGCTCGGACCCTCGATCGCTGAAATCCCCCGCGAGGACGGGTCGTAGTAGAGCATAAGCCGGCCGTTTCCATGCAACACGGGCCGCTCACGTTCGGAGCTTGCGCGTCCCGCCCACCTCAGCATATTCTGCAGCCGCAGTTTTCCGTCTGTGCAGAGCAGGAGCACCGACTCGGCGCTGAGCATCCAGTCTGCGCGAACGACGCCGACATCAGACCTTGAGTACAGGTGCAGGCCCAGCATCGAAAGCAACTGGTAGCCGTCCTTGTAGCCCACTAAAAGCGCTGTTCCCGAAGGAGTCCACTTCATAGTGAGCGGGTTTTCAAAGTGGCTTTCACTCGTCAGCTCCAGGGGCCCTGTTTTTGAGTATATGAAGATCCGCCCGTCTTGCAGCGCCACGGCTAGCCGCTTCATGCGATACGAGTAGTCGATGCAGGCAACCGCGCCTAGCGAGTCTCCAGGCGCGTCGGCGAACTCGCAGTCGCCATTTTTGTCGCCGGGTTTGCCAGCACTTGTGGTGTCTCCATTTGCTTCAAGGCCTTCGGGGCCCTTTTCAGCACCACCACTTTCAGATACGGGGTCCTCGGAGTTCAGATGCTCCATCTTAGACCTGAACGATTTCACCTCTCCGTTAGCGGTCACTACAAAGCAAATCCATTCGGCCTTTGTCAACGAAACCGAGTGCCCCGAGACAATCGTGTCGTCATCAAATTTATGTTTTGAAAGATGCGGAGGTTTCAGCGGGTCGGTGCTCTCGAACTCGAGCCAGTGGCCGTACTGAACTTCGTGTTCAGTGTAGATAATTAACTGCGATCCCACCGAGTCGAGAGCGAGGCCGCGGTCCTCAGTGTAGATCGAGCTCACCGGCTCGAGCCACAGCTCGCGGGCGCCGATCTCCTCGCCCGGTCCCGGCGTGAACGAGTACGTGATCTTCAAGACCTCCTCGATGTCGTGTCTTGGCTTTACGGCGAAACATGCAACGCGGTTATCGTTTGTCAAAACCGCAATATAACTGCCGCTCGCACTAGAAACGACATCGATGATTTCCTTGTCCGGAAACAGGTCGACGTAGATGGCGAGCGGAGTCAGCGGCCGGATGCGGAACATCGCCAGAACGCGTTTAGACGCGACGGCGATGTACGAGCCCATTTTGGACACACTGAAGGCCACAGTCTTTTCATCTGGAAGCTGTGGGTCCAAATACGTGCCAATGTCACAAAGAACGGCTGGAGATCCCTCGGGCCATAACATTAGAAGGAATGCTCAGGAACCGCTCCAGGGTTATATTACGATGAGACGAACACGCGCGGACAGACGCGTAGAAATACAGATCAGACGGCTATGTCGACTTGTGTGTATGCGAAAATAAATATTATGTACATTTACAGAATTGTGCCTGCACCGATGACAACATCGTCTTCGTAGACGACCAAGTATTGGCCAGGTGCTACAGCACGTCTTGCTTCCTTGAAATCTAGAAGAAGTGTATCGCCCTCGGTCTGCCAGCGGCTGATCTCCCACGGCCTCTGCAGGGATCGGTACTGCGCGTAGAGCGGTCTCCCATTAGGCAGTTTGTGCCACTTGAAATCGCCGCTTGCGACTCTTTTTGTGAACAATGACGGCGCGTTCGACCCCCGATCGATAATAAGCGCATTATTCCGCTTGTCCTTCGCAACAACGAACCATTTACCCCGCGACTCGGGGGATGCCTGCGGCATAGGCACGCTCGCCCTTTGGCCTATGGTATGAGTCCACAATCCGCGATGCTCGCCGACCTTCTGTCCAGTCACAGTCAGTATAGGTCCGGGGGCCTCCGTCAGATACTCGCTCAAGAATTTCCGGAAGCCACGGGCACCGAATTCTTGTTGCTGCTCGACAAAACACAGGCCTTGTGAATCCGGTTTGCTCGCAACCGAGAGATCGAATGCTCGCGCAAGCTCCCGGACCTCGGGCTTAGACGTCGCGGCTAGCGGGAAGAGCGCATGCCGTAACACATCGGCCTCGACGGTGGACAAATAATAGCTTTGATCCTTCTGCAGGTATGCGGGTCTGCATACTAAGTGATTGTTAGTGACGCCGGCGTAGTGTCCAGTGGCTAGCCACTTGAAGTCAGAGTCTTGCCTTAGCGCCTTCACAAGATTGCCGAATTTGATGTATCTGTTGCAGCTCACGTCTGGATTGGGCGTGTCTCCCTGCTGGTAAGCCGCCAGCATTGGCTCGAAGACGTCTGTCCAGTAGTCGCGCTCTAAGTCAACGCGCCGCGACGGAATCCCCAGCTGCTTGCAGATCTGTTGCACTTCGCGCCAGCTCTCCTCCTGGCATTTTGAGAGAGAGGTCCAATTATTCATAAACACTCCTTCGACATTGCGGAGTTGCGAGCTCAGGAGCGCAGCCACCGTAGACGAATCCACTCCACCACTCATAGCCACATAGACCTTGTCATTAGGCTGCACCTTGTAAAGGCCAGTTTTAGAATTAAGCAATTGCTGGAATTGTGGCTGCCCTCTCCCGCTACTAGTCACAACCCGTCTCGTCCATCTCTGCATCCACTGAAAAATTCCTTATTCAGGCACAAATTTCAGAAGAGAGTACCCTCGGAACCCTGTCTCTCCTCCATTGTAAATGTCCAGTGGGATAATCAAGTCGCCTGTGGACGACCGGGAATACCGGAATTTTATTCTTCCAAATGATTTAGAAGTACTTTTAGTGCACGACTCTACAGCTGATTTGGGTGCGGCGTCCTTGTCTGTCGGAGTCGGTTCTTATGAGGACCCGAAGGATCTCCCGGGTCTCGCCCATTTCCTCGAGCATCTACTGTTCATGGGTACCAAAAAATACCCATCAGAATCGGAGTACAGCCAGTTTCTGAACGAGCACGGCGGCCATTCGAATGCTTATACGGCGGCAGAGCAAACCAACTTCCACTTCGATGTGGCCTGGCCCCACCTTAGGGATACTCTGGACCGGTTCGCGCAGTTTTTCATTGAGCCGTTGTTCAGTGAGAACTCGCAGAACCGCGAGATTATGGCTGTTGACAGCGAGAACAAGCGGAACTTGCAGAACGACCTTTGGCGGTTTTTCCAGCTCAAAAAGTCCCTCTCGAACCCGGACCACCCGATCTCGAAATTCTCTACGGGGAACTATGAAACGCTCAGCCGCATTCCATCGGAAAAGGGCGTGAATGTCCGTGCGCGGCTTATCGAGTTTTATAAGCAACATTATACGTCGGGCATTATGAAGCTCTGCGTCATTGGCAGGCAGCCGCTCGACACTTTAGAGCAGTATGTGCGTGAGTGCTTTTCTGCCGTCCCGAACACTCACCCCGAAATGCGAACGAAGCCGTCGTGGTACCGATTCACTCCACCCCTACGACCGCAAGACCTCGGTGTTGTCATTCGCGCAAAACCGGTTATGGACGTCAACATGCTGTCGCTCACCTTCCCCATCCCAGACCAGCAACCGCTCTGTGATACGAGCCCCTATTTCTACTATTTAGACCTCTTGGGGCACGAGTCCAAGGGGTCTTTGCTATACTACCTGAAGGAGAAACGCTGGGCCACTGAGATCTCCTCGGTGATCTCGAACATCTGCAAAGGCTATGATCATCTCTACTGCAACATCGAGCTCACAAATGAGGGGTTAGAGCACTGGCATGAAGTGCTCGAGGCCGCATTCGGGTACATTGAAATGGTGCGGCAAATGGGCCCGCAGCGCTGGTATTTCGAAGAGCAAAAGGGGCTGAGTGAAGTGAATTTCATCTACCGGCAGCGCAGCCGGGCCATGGCTCTGGCGACGTCGCTCGCGCAGACCTTGCACCGGCCGATTCCGCGCGAGCGGCTCCTGAATTTCTCAGTAGTCAAGAGGTACGACGAGCAGCAGTTGAGGGAGTTTGTCAACTATTTGACCGTGGAGAATGTCCAAGTGCTTTTGTCGTCGCCTGATTTGCAAGGCCTTGACAAACACGAGAAATGGTATGGCACCGACTATGCCGTTGAGGCCATTGGCAAAGTGACACCACTCGTGACGAGCGAGTTCCATATGCCGCATCCCAACGAGTTTCTGACGACAAACTTCGATTTGGTCAGGGAAGAAGGCGCGCAGCCGGCCTGCAAGCAGACTCGGCCGCGGCTACTTGTGAACTCGCCGGAGCTGCGGCTCTGGCACAAGCTCGAGGACCAGTTCAAGGTGCCGAAGGCGAACATTTTCGTGAAAATCATTCACTCGAGCATCAACGATTCGGCGCGTCACATGCGCACGGCTGATCTATTCACGACTATGATCAATGACCTGCTGAACGATTATGCATATTACGCGGATCTTGCGCAGGTCTCAATGTCTCTTGTGACTGCGCAGGACGGTGTGGAAGTCGAGGTTTTCGGCTTTAGCGAGAAGCTTGACAAGCTTTTAGAAGTTGTTTTGACAAGTATCACGTCTGGAGAGCTCAGGGAGGAGCGTTTCAACGTGCTGAAGGAGCAGCAGCGGCGGGAGCTCTCGAACCTGGCGCTCGCGCAGCCGGACGCGCAGCGGTCTATCCAAACGAGTTATTTGCTATTGGAAAAAATGTACCCACTTGACGAGCGGCTGAAGGCGCTCGATTCAATCGAGTACTCGGATCTCCAGGAATATGCTCGCAAGTTCCGCAGCACTCCTATGGGCGTCGAGGTCCTTGTTTGCGGAAACAAGACGAGCAGCCAGGCGAGAAAAACGGCTGAACTAGTTGTGGGGCTGCTGAACAACAAGAAAGATCTTTCGAAGCTGTTGCTCTCGAATTCTACAAACTATGACCGGAACACGTCGTTTCTATTCACACCTGGCTCGAGCCAGTTCCGCAGGGTCACTCTTGCCGATCCCGAGAACGTGAACTCGGCGTTGTTCTTAGCCTTCCAGTTCGGCGAGCAGGATCTCGAATTGTCGACAATCTTGTCGATCATCTCTCATATCCTGAAAGAGGCTACGTTCGAGCAGCTGCGTACGAAGGAGCAGCTCGGCTATGTTGTGCTGTCCACCAAGACGCAGTCACGCTGCACAATGTACCTCAACTTCCTTATCCAGGGCGAAGAATCGTCGGTGTTTGTTGAGAACCGAGTCGAAAACTACATTCGGAACGTCGCGTGGCCCCTTATCTCGGAAATGACCGAGGACGAGCTGCACAACCAGGTCGAGGCTCTGCGAAGTGAGCTGCTCGAAGCGCCAAGAAATCTGAACGAGGAGTCCTTCCGAACGTGGAGCGCTATTTCTGTTGGCTACTACGATTTCCATAGGCGGCAGCGAATTGCGGCGACGGCGCCGAGCATCAGCAAGGATCAATTGAAGCGGGCGTTTGAGTACTACGTTATGAACAAGACCACGCGCACGCGGTTCGCGGTGCACTTACAGTCGCAAAAGCGCAAACAGCAACAGCCCGAGCTCGTACTGGCTCGTAGCGTCGGTCAGCTCGCGACTGAGCGGGCTGTGCCCGTGTCGACGCAGGAGATCCAGCAGTTTATGATGGAGTGTATGGGTCTCACGCCGCAGGAGGCGCTTGAAAAGCTCGCGCAAACGCTTGTGGTCAGCAAGGGATTCACTGCCGCGAAGGCGCAAGAGTTTGTGGTTGCAGCCAGCCACAAGGCGCAGGCGGCCCTTGTAGAGTCGCAGCAAGCCGACCAGGAGCCGTTGGGAGAGGAAATCACGTCGCTGCCCGTGTACTACAGCCAAAATGTTAGACTAGCTGCGAGAGCGAAGCCGCTGGAGCCATTGGAGGTGTATAAGCGGTACGAAGACGGCAGCAAACTATAAATGAGAACAAAACGCTAGAAACATAGATCCGGAATTATATTATTGATGCTCACCCAAGTCGAGATCGGGCACAGGATCCTCGTCATAGTACTCGGTGTCCTTGGCGGTGCCCATGTACGGCGTGTTCGGTTCGAGAATCCGCTCGGCCTCGCCGCGGTGTTTGTCCCACTCGCGGATGCCGTCTTCGTCGAACTCGACGTCGCCGGTGAACCCGTCGTGCAATTCGAGGTCCCCTTTCTTCAATGCGGACGGGGCCTTTGTTTTAGGCATCGAGTCGGCCTCTGCGTGTAAGTGTTTACCCTTCCGCAGCTGTTCTCTCAACCGGCGGCCTTCCTCACCAAGCTTCGCATTCTGCTCAGTATTGGTCAATACATCGTGGCGGTCGAACTTTTTCTGCTGAGGAGACACCTCATTCTCGTTCCGCAAGATGCCTTGTACCATTGAGTCTCGGGTACGGGCGGATCGATACGATAGGACGACCATATCCGGAGTTTCGGATTTCGTTGCGGGCCATTGCGCGCGCATTGCGCGCGCATTGCGGGCGCGCCATGGTCCGCGATTTCGTCTTTTTGGAATGCTACATATATAAAAAGCTAACATCTAATATATCTTTCTTTTTTCGTCGAAACTCAGGCGCCCGCCGCCGAGCTTCACGAGAATAATGAGACCACCTACAATCGACAGCACTTGAAAGTACTCGAATCTCAACACGTCTCTTTGTGGGTTCTTCGAGCTGAAATGCCAGTAATTCGCTGTGAAGAAGTTCTGGATGAGCAGCAGAACCGCGAGCACAGACGCCGAGAACCGCGTCTTGTAGCCGACCACAAGCAGCACGCACGCGAGCGTGCTCACGAAGTTGATCAGAATGGCCGAAACGGTCCACTTGGTTCTCAGCAAATGCGAGACGAAGAGCACAACAATGAGCATGCGGCCAGCAAGAATCACGTTCTGAGACTTATCCTTCGAGTCGATTTCCGGGAGCCCCGGCATCGTGCGTTTTTCCTGGGCAAACACCTCGCTCACAACGAGCAGCAGCCCGCCCACGAGACTGAGCATGCGGCTGAAGAAAGTGAGGTCGTAGTTGCCGTAGGCAATGGCCTGGCTGACGAGCACGCCGACGAGAGAATTGACGCCAAACAACAAATTTTTCTTGCTGATCACGAGCACGACGCCGAGGATCATGAACACGACATTGGACAGGAAAAACAGCTGCACAAGGATCCACGGGAAGCCGCGCACGACCCACATGTACTCGACCTGCGTCGACCAGTTCGTCAGCAGACGCCAGGTGTCCTCGACAAACGTCGAGACCACGAGAACGCGGCCAATGAGCGGCAAATACGGGCTGAGCGGGGCACCGAGCTCGCTCAGTTTGTGGTCAGCGACATTCACATAGTCGTGGAGTTTTTCCAGAAACTCCGAGTGGAAAGACGGAGACGAGGAACCGAGTTTGGACGTACTGGCTGGGCGCGACGACAGCGGTATATCCAAGTTGCCTCTTCTGGACGCCATATTGTCACGTATCAACACTGACGTAAATAGGGTACTGCTGATTTCCTAGAGGCACGTTGGCATTCGGCGATCCACCGCTCGGTTAATATTTTGAGTTTGATAAACTTCTAAAATTCGTGGCTAGAATTGAGGAGGCGGCTTTCGCGCGAGCGGCGGGTCAAACTTGCGGCGCGGCTGCAGTGATAAAATTAGGACGCAAGATGTGGAGATATGCTACATGCAGATATACAAAATTTTAAGTACTCACACACGAACTGAGAGGTCCAAACCATGCAAGATCAATCTTTGGAGAATGCATCCATTCAAGAGGATAAGTGATTTTTCGTAGCGAAGGAGCCTTACCCTTTTGATGCACGAGGACGTAGCTGGAATCGTGATCGAGCCCGGCTCGCGCAACACGCGCATCGGCATCTCCGGTGATCTCAGCCCGACGTTCGTGGCTACCTCCGCAGTGCTCCAGGGCGCGTCCTCCGGCCGCGAATACGAGATCCCGCTCATTGGCCCGGGCGACGCCGACGGCGAGGTGATCACGCCCGTTGTCGACGGCGTCGTGCGCGATTTCGAGGCCGCGACGGGTCTGTGGACGCATTTCGTGGACTCGAAGCTCGGCATGAAGTTCGAGGACCAGCCGCTCACGATCACCGAGGAAATCTGGGCGCCTGCGGAGAGGCGCGCCCAAATGCTGGAGACCGTGTTTGAAAAATTGCAAGTGCCGCTCTTCCAGCTCGCGAAGGCGCCACTAGCCGCGACCTTCGAGAGCTCGCGGTCGACGGCGCTGGCCGTGAGCGTCGGCGCGTCCATCGCGTCGGCCGTGCCGGTTGTCGACGGCGTCGTGCGCGTGAAGGCGGCGAGCCACACGCGTTTCGCCGGAGACTTTGTTGACGCGCACGTCATGATGCAGCTCGAGCACGCGCAGTCTAATATCGTGCCTGAGTACCAAGTGCAGGCGAAACAACTCGGGCTCGCTGAGGGCGAGGTGCCGAGCCTACAGGGGCCGTACAGACTGCGGCCACGCGGCTCGGACAGCTACCACATGTTCCAGATGAGCCGTTTGCTCAACGAGTTCAAGCGGACGTCGTGTCTCGTGAACCCCGTGCCGCTGAAGGGCCCCGAAATGGTCGGCTCCCGCGTCTTCGAGTTCCCGACGGGGTTCAACCTGACCGTGGACCACGAGCGCATAGTCAGCGTGGAGCCGCTTTTCCAGCCAACAATGTCGGCCCTGCCCGACGGCTCGCAGCCGGGACTCAATAGCCTGGGGCTGAGCGAGCTTGTTTACCAGACTATGCAGAAGGTCGACGCGCCGCCCGAGGTCGTGCTGGGGCTGCTGTCAAACATTGTGCTGCACGGCGGCACAACGAAGCTCCCGGGCATGGTCGATCGTTTGGTGAACGACTCGCTTGTGGCGATGCCTAACCAGCGGCCGAGAATCCACCACTCGCAGGGCCACCCTGCGTGGACGGGCGCGAGCATTCTCGCGTCGTTGAACGTGTACGATGAGTCGCTGTGGTCCACAAAACAGCAATACGAGGAGATGGGCGCGCAGCACATGCTCGAAAAGCAGGAGTAACCTTGTTTGTATTTTATATGACTTAACAACGCTGAACCGATTCTAGCCTGACGCGTTCACAATTAGAGGTCGGAGGAACACAGTGGGCAGGTGCCTGCGGCTAGTCCGTGGCTCTGGAAATAGGCGTCGTAGCACCGGCTATGGAGACGCGCGGGACACGCGGTGTTTGTGCAGAGACGACCCTTGAGCAGCCATTGGCGGCAGCCAAGGCATTTCAGCAAGGTCTTGTCGCCGTACTCCTCGGCTATGTACGGTTCCAGACTGTACAGCAGCCGCGTACTCGCGAAGACTCTGTTTTCCTCTTTCTCCAGAAACTGGTATTCCAGCAAATACGAGACCAGCTCTGTTTTTGCCGAGAACTCCCGCGGCGACAGAGTTTCGGGGTCGACGCCAGAGAGCCGCGAGTCTCTGAAGAGCTCGGCCACGAGCTTCTTCAGCTGCAGAGCGAGGTGCTGCGGCATGACGATGCGGTTCACTTGCTCGTCGAAATCGTCCGTGTCCACAATGACGAGGTACCGCTTCCCGTCCTCGTAGTCATTGCGCACGTCGCGCAGCTCCATATCCAGCATCCGGAACACTTGCTCGGCCTCGGCCTGCACCGACTCGAGCGACAGCGCTTGGTCGCCGGTGAGCTCGTGCTTCTCGTTCAGGCGCAGAATGATCTCGCTCATCTGCGCGCGGCTCATGAAGCCAGTCGCGAGAAGCGACTGGAGAGCTAACGCCGCGGGCCCCATGCTCGATGATGCGTCGGACCCTATCGGTTGCCACGGTGTAACTGTCTTCGTCGAAACAGAGACGGGTGCAAAGGAACCTTATTTACGCGCATACGCGCAGATCCGCTGCTAACGGCTCATCGCGCTATTTTTATATAATAATTTAAACGTGACTCAGGCCGCGACGGTCCTCGGGTTCTTACATATTCGCCTCCTCACTACCTGTCGCCCCTAACCTTGACTTTTTTCTCGCCCCTCGACTTCGTTACCTTTATCTCCAAGTATGTCGAGCGCAGAGCCGTATGATCCGTACATTCCATCCGGTGGCAGCGTCAGTGGTGGCGGCGAGAGCCGTACAGCTGCCATCCAGGCGCAGATCGATGACACCGTGGGCATCATGCGGGAGAACATCAACAAAGTAGCTGCTCGCGGACGTGGCCTCGACGATCTCCAGGACAAGACGGAGAACCTCGCCGCCTCTGCCGCCGGATTCCACGCCGGTGCGAACCGTGTCCGCAAGAATATGTGGTGGAAGGATGTGAAGATGCGCATGTGCTTGATCGCCGTGCTCATCATCGTGATTATCGTTGTAGTTGTCGTGCCAGTAGCAACGCTTGTGCGCCACTAATTTTATTTATAGCATCAGCATTCTACTACTTATGAACTGAGTTTTGAGTTGCACTATATTACAGATCCTCAGCACCGGGCCAGATCTGAGGATACGACTTGACCTAAGAAAACTTAATACAGAATCTAGAGAGGTAGTGCGCTTAGTACGGGAGCGGGAACGACGAAGCCCACGCAACGATCTCCTCGCGCAGAGCCTTCAGCTGGCCGTCCTTGTCCTCGGCGGCAGCAGCCTTGAAGTCCTTCAAGCGGTTCGCCTCCTTCGGCAGAGACTTCTGGAGCTCCTGCGCGTAGGTGACGCACTTGTCGATGTAGTCCGCGATCCGCACGAAGTCCTGCTCGCCGAGGCCGCGCGTCGTCATCGCCGGCGAGCCGATACGCACGCCACCGGGCACAAGCGCCGACGAGTCGCCCGGGATCGAGTTCTTGTTCAGCGCGATGTTGATGAGCTCGGCAACAAACTCGATGCGGGCGCCGTCGATGCCCTTCTCCTTCTTCAGCGACACAAGCACCATGTGCGAGTCCGTGCCGTCGCTCACAAGGCGGTAGCCGAGCTTCTTGAACTCGACCTCGAGCGCCTTCGCGTTCTTGACGACCTGCTGCTGGTACTCGCGGAACGCCGGCGTGTCCGCCTGCTTCAACGCGACCGCCAACGCCGTGATCGTGTGGTTGTGCGGGCCGCCCTGGTGGCCGGGGAAAACAGAGAAGTTGATGCGCTGCTCAAGGTCGTACAGAACCTCCTTGCCGTCCTTCGTGTGCGACCGGACGCCGCGGCGGAAGAAAATCATCGCGCCGCGCGGGCCGCGCAGCGACTTGTGCGTCGTCGTCGTCACGATGTCGGCGTACTCGAACGGGCTCGGGATCACGCCGGCGCTCACAAGACCGGAGATATGAGCCATGTCGACAACAAGCCACGCGCCAACGCTGTCGGCAATCTCGCGCATGCGCTTGTAGTCAATCAAGCGGCAGTACGCAGACGTGCCGGCAACCAGAACCTTCGGGCGGAACAGCTTCGCGTTCTCGGCGAGCTGGTCGTAGTCGATGATCCCGGTCTCCAGGTTCACGCGGTACGGCATCGTCTCGAAGTACGTCGACACAGCGCTGATCTTCTTCGTGTCTGTTTGGTAGCCGTGGCTCAAGTGTCCACCGTGGGGCAAATCAAGGCCCATGAGACGGCCGTGCGGCGGCATCAAGGCCTGGTACACCTGCAGATTCGCAGGAGAGCCGCTCAATGTCTGCACGTTCACACCCCACTGCTCGGGGCTCACGTGGAACGCCTTCAAGGCACGCTGCTGGCAGAGTGTCTCAATGGCATCAATGTTCTGGTTACCGCCGTAATAGCGTGCGCCGGGGTAGCCCTCAGAGTACTTGTTGCACATAGGCGTGCCGACCGCGTCGATAACGGCGCGAGTAGTCAGGTTCTCCGAAGCAATGAGAACGACAGACTCCCTCTGGCGCTTGATTTCATTCTCAATGATCTTCTCGACTTCGGGATCCGCCTGCGCAAGAGGCTCCTCGACAAGTTTCAGGTGTTCTTCGCTCAGACTGTACGTCATTTTATCAGTTTTTCAATTCAAATGGTTATCCAATTCTTTTGAAAAATTCAAATGCTTTCTCAGTCATAGGGTTGCCCTTGGGCACGTGCCGGTTCGAGCGTGGGGAAGCGAAGCAGAAGAGTAGTGGATTCTTTATATGAAGCATTGGGTGTGTCGCAGGTGGGTGCGTCGCACGATTGTTCCCCGATGAGCACTTGAAAGCTTCATTTTCTGGTCGGTGCGCTTTCGAATTTCATATTTTGCTACAATTCTGTAGACGTAGTCATTAAATTTTCATTCAGTGAGTTCGCACAGCTTTATCTTCCAAGATAATCTCCTAGGATTTATCCTTTAGTGTTTCTTGGACATTCTGCGCGAAACACTTCGATCGCCATTTTCATGACCTAGCCTCATGAATATATCTTCAAAGGAACCGTCCTTAAATGAGTTCGTTTCGTTCGCAACTGAGTTCACAAGGAGACCCAGCTTTAACTCGGTCTGTTCTGAGAATCTAGAGGTCTACACGACGATCTTCGAGTCGCAAGCCATCCATAATTTCATTGCCAGTTCAAAGGGTTCAGCATCACTGGTTTCCGTATTCGACAGCCCAGCTGGTTTGGGCTGTCTAATTTCGCAACTGAAAAATGCCCCCGGCTCGGCTGTACCGGATCTGCTACAATTGTTGACCATGGTTTTGGATCAGGTCAACCTGAAGTCGATGCTCGCGAGTGAGTATAAGGAGACTATGAGCCTGTTCTGGGGCTCGCGGATTCTAAATATCGCAAGTTTGCGAGCATCTGGAGAACATGCTGACTGGATCGGCGATCCTAGACTATACGCGCAATGGCTCGCAAAGCGCACGATATCTCAGAACATCACTGATCCAAAACTATTTGATAAGGGCCTGAAACTAGGCGCACCGCAGGACTTCTATTCACCATTTGTGGGTTCGCAATTACTAGGGAGACTGTTCACTGACTTGAGACCCAGTCAACAGGAGTTTATGCTCACTCACGCCGTGATTCCTTCTAACCCATCATCACGGCTCCTGATCGATCTTCATGTAGACCCGCTCATGATGGCACGAATTTGCTACAAGCTTCCTTCAAGCATTAAGGTCGTGCGTGTTAGCATTGTGTTGGCGCGCGAAGCCTCTAAGCTTTTGGAGGTGGTTACTTATCTCATCAAGGAGTGGTCCAGCGCATTTTTGATCAGGTCGATGCCTCTACTGAACCAACAAACGCTGGTACAATTTATAATTGGGGCCTGCATGTCGTTAACTAGTGCCGAAGCAGCGCAAATCTCGCACTCGGGAAATTTCACCGAAGGCGTTTCCAATCATCTCACGTCAACGTCTACAAGCATTCGCGAGTTGGGAACGCTTGTCGCAGAAGTTTATGCCAAAAGAAGTGGCGCAGACCTCGAATTCGGCATCAATTATTCTGGCTACGAGTGGTGGGTGGGCTTTGACGACATAACAGATACGGAAATGACACCTATCACCGCGGACAAGGTGACGGAAGTCTTAATGCCGAAGCGGGACGACTCTGATAATGAGGATGCGAAAGACAATGAAGGCGATAGTGACGACGAGGACGAAGAGATTGTTGAACCACCTTACTACCTCAAGGATTTGGTTGCTTATCTCCGCAGCGATAAATACGCAGAGATTGTCGCAGCGCTGGAGGTTGGTCCTGAATTGATTGCTCGCAAGGCCACTTTCGGATCTGAAGTGCCTCAGTATGCTCAAGACTTGTTGGATGCAGCGACTTCGCTCAACGACAAGTATTCCATCACGAAGTTCGGTGAGAGAAGGCAGGCCATACTCAATGCTGTTCTCGCTGCTGATCCGAGTCAGGCCCCTGGTCTCACAAGAATGTTTGTTACGGGCGATTGGTCTTTGGCTCAGCGCCAGAGCCTCCTCGCCGCAATTGCCTACGCTGCTTACGAGTTGAGTAATGCCAGCGGCGATCATAAAGGCGAGCTTATGCCCGCAAAATTGCACAAACTGTTTATCTCAGATACAGACAAGACTGTGCGACAAATAGGATCCGACGCCAGTGCAAAAAAAAACCGGTTTTCACCTGTGAGCAACAAGTTCTTCTTTCCGTTACTGGATGCACAGCCGCGACTGCGTAAGTCTTCTTACGACTCCATAATCTACGCGCAATGGCTTAGAACGCTGAGCCTGATCGTCGTGCAAGCATACCCGACACAGTACATCACGGAGATGGTATCCGAATTGTGGTCTCTACTGGGCACATTGATTGCTCAGAGCCACTGGCTTGAGACAGTTATATTGGACGCGATTTACACAGCGCTTAGCATGCTCATTAGTGTGGGCCGCGGTATTATCATTCAAAAATTCCCTAGTGATATTGGGAAAGTGTTTGACGAAGTGCTGGGTTCTTTGGAAGATGTTTCTGTGCTTGAAACGGTTCAGGGCGGTAAGGCCGCAGCTGCACAACTTGCAGATATGATGCAGCACGTTAACAGCGTCGTGATGAAAGGAGACTAAGTTCTAGTGTATATTAGCTATTTCCTTGGGTCATAAAAGAATGTGTCATAACGTTCTATGCGGTTTCGGTAGATCACATAATTTTTCATTTCGTTCATTATTGCCAGCTTATTAGCTGTTCTGATGCCTTTCCCATTCCTCTGGGGTATATGTTTTCTGAGTGAAAGCGTGGACAGCAGCAATTTGTGACTTGAGGGCGGTGTTTACTGCTTTATGGCGCATCAATTTGTTTTTGCCAATGAAGGCCGCGCTTACCACGGTGACTTCGAATGCCTGGCCACATCCTCCGCTGGTGTCATTTACCTCGACGTAAGAAGCGCTCAGTTCACCCTCTAGCTGCTTCTTGAAGTCTTCTTGGGATAGCATATGTATAAACAAATCCTTTTCGGCTTTTGGGAATTTGCAATTATCAGATTCATCTAACATCACGTGACATCGGTTTGCGCCCAGGATCTAGACGTCACAACGAGGTGCAACGATCCGAGAAGGAAATCTCGAGGTTAAACGCATATTATTGCTATAGTGGTCCATAATCCTTTGTTAACATTGAATTGGCACAACAAGATATCTTAGGATCTATATAAGCTTTGCAAATTGCTGAGCCTGATAGAAAAATCCGTGCTACTCAATGCTACTCGATTTGGAAGCCACACTCCGATTTCTGGGTGTTGTTTTGATCTGTCGCAACTCAATCATAGTCTCAAATATTGATTTTTTCTTCATCAGAATCTTCTTCGAAGTGCGTCATTGACACTGAAACTTGACATTATCTCGGCTTCCAAGGCGCGACGGCGTTGGCGTCTCTATGCTTATTACTCGATATGAAACTCACGAAACCATGTTATTCTACGTGAATCATTCATTGATCATGCAGAGGCCTTACCTCAGCCTCCACAGAATTTCACCCTACGTGAATCTCTGCGAATGAAAGTGAAGCAGAATATCAAGCCCATTCTCGACTCGCTTCAACGGCTGTATCCCAAACACTTGGCCGATTCTAAATGGGACAACACAGGATTGTTGGTGGACTCTCTTGCGCCCCGCGCTGAGAACGGTACGCTTAAAGTTCTTCTGACTATTGATCTGACAACCTCCGTTTGCGACGAGGCTATTGCCTCCGACACGGATCTCATTATAGCGTATCATCCGTTTATTTTCAGTGGGATGAAACACATCACTACGAGAAACCCGCAGCATGTGTCATTGATGCGGTTGATCAATGCTGGGATTAGCGTTTATTCGCCGCATACTGCCGTTGATGCGAGCGTCAAAGGCAATGCTGAGTGGCTAGCAGACGGAATTACCAAAAACGGTGCTAACGAACTAAGCCGCCGCACTCTCAATCCGATTGACAAAGGTCAGAGCAATGCGGGCTATGGAAGAGTCGTGGAACTCAAAGAGCCGGTAATGCTTCCTGATCTGGTAAAACAGATAAAGAAATTTTTGAACTTGGAGACAGTTCAACTTGTGAAAGCCAAAGTACACGACACCGAGCCTATCAAGACCGTGGCAACGTGTGCTGGCTCTGGAGGATCGGTTCTGAAGGGTGCTGAGGCCGATTTGTGGCTTACCGGTGAATTGAGTCACCACGAAATGCTATTCTTGAAAGAGTCTGGAGTGAGTGCAATTGTTTGTGGCCACTCAAATACTGAGCGCGGCTTCTTGCCTGTGCTGCTGGAGCAGTTGAGCCTTGATTTGTATGAGGCCGGCGCGTGTGCTGCTGAATTCAGGATCGCGGAAACGGACAAAGATCCTATCGAATATGTTTGATAGCCCAAGAAAAAAACACGAGTTTGGACATATCTACATAACATGCATTAACTCTCTATTGCTAATTCAACAAATAGATTATGTAGACTCTCATTCCTGCGCTAGGTAATGGGCAATATTGACCATTTCGGAAATACCGTGCTGGTCGATTCTCGGAAATCCCGCTAGCCAATCTGCCAAGCCGAGAATATTGTCTTTGCCTTGAACGTAATAAAGCTCTGGCTGTGGGTAAGCAGGGATGGGCCGCAGCTTAACCTTCGGATATTTCCGTTTTTTGTTGGGCTCGTCGATGTCATTCTCAACTTTGAGGTCCTTGTTAGGGCTCTGCAGAGGCAGAGCTGATACTGAAGGTGCTGGAGGTACGGAAGGTGCTGGAGGTACTGGAGGCAGTGCGGAGACCGACGGCGCTGCGATGAGCGAAGGCAATGCTGGTGGTACTACCACTGGGAGCGTTGGTGCGACCGCGCCAGATTCTACAGCAGCCTTGGTTCCCGCTTGAGTCGCGGTACCAGCAGTGGCCAGCGTACCATCACTACCTTTTTGAGACGGAGACTCTTCTTTTATCACACCGTTCTCGGTCTTTTCCTCTTTACTCTTGGCTCTCCTTGCCTTCCTCTTCTCATTTTTGTCGGCAATGAGTTCGTCACGCCCGTTCAATACTCGGCTCACATCTTTCGCCAGAGCAATTCCCCAGTCACGCACAGCTTGCGGGTTTCTAACCACCTCGCAAACAATCCAGGATCCCCACTCACTATGCAGAGGGGATTTGAACTGGAAGGACCAGTAGCGATTGCCCATTGGATCTATGACAAGCGGCGAAGTGCGCATGTTGTACTTGTGCTGCTTCGCAAAGAGCTGCGCATTAGCCTTCACAACCTTGTTCTGAGCTGTACGCCGCGCACTTTCCAATTTGTCCTTCCAGACTTCTTTGTCAACTGACTTGAGCTTCCCCAACTTCCCTTCTGTCTCTTTCAATTTGACCTGGATTTGCTTGATCTCTTCTTGAGCCTCCTTTTCGACAAACTTGAGCTCGTCGACGTCAGAAGTCACAGTGATGCGAATAGTCTCAGTGCCCGTGCAAAGAACCATGAGTCGTCGAAGCAGCTCCAGCTTCTCTTCCTCAGTTGTCGGCACCTCGTGCGGAGCGTAGGCATCCAGTTGCTCCACAAATGCAAGCACCCAGTCCCAGATAGCCGGATTATGCGCCTCCAGAACCTCAATCTCAGAAATAAACCCATGGATACGAGGATGAATGGGCGACGAGTCGTTCGCAATCAGCCGCAGTAGAGCTAGCACCATAGTCTTCAACTGCTCTGCTGCGTACGGCTGGGTTGGATCGTTGAGAGTGGTTCCAAATCGAGCTGGCAGGCGACAAAGTTTGTCAAAACGGTAGAAAAAGTCCCGCAAATTGAGCCGCAGCCAGATCTGCTCGGTAGTCGAACCCCGCATATCAACCGGGAGAAGCCCCGCCGGCGCAGGCGAGCAATTGACATATTTGAACTTGATAATTTTTTTGCCGTTTCGAGAGGAAACGGGAATGACTTTTCGTACTCTTCCCTCCGAATCGAGTTCAGCAGCGCGTTTCTTTGTCGCGGCGGCCTTCTTCGCGGCCACGCTGCGCGCCTGCTTTTTTGCTGAATTAATCGCCTCACGTTCCTCGCGAAGTAGCCGCTTCTCCTCAGCGCGTGCAGCCTGGTTGCGCATACGTTCCTGCCGACGCGCCGCATGGACTGCGCTCACTTCAGATGCGGGCACAGCCGGTGCATCAGCAGTGGTCGTTGTTGCCGTCGCATTCGTTTTCGGAGTCACAGACGCTGCTGGAGTCCCAGTAGATGGGGAGGATGCCGAGCTCAAGATGTTCGCGGAAGCCGAGGGGGCTTCCTCAGCAGACTCTTTTGGCCTTGAGCCCGTTTGTAGATGGCTAGACCCGTTAGAAGTGCTTGATACGCTCGCCGAGCTATTTCCGGGCACGCTTGAGAACCCGTTCGTGACACCGTGAGCCAAGACGGAAGGGCCTGTAGCACCGGTAGCACCAACAGACGCAGACGCATCAGTGTTCGTCGAATTTGACGCGTCCGACATCTCACAGCAGGTTTTTCACGCGCAAATGATTTGCTAACTTGAGGTAAGGACGCCCACGCGATCCCAGGGGACCAAAGGCGCCACAGGCAACGACGCGGGTTATAAAGTGGATACATACGACCTATGGGATGTGCTGATGCACAGTGGTCCCTACATGTGTCTTTCACGGTCTCCATATACTATTAAACATTAAAGGGGTGTGTGCTAGGACAATAAGTTCGTAAGCTGCTGGCGTCAGACTCTCGGGAAATCAAGCACATTGCACCGAAGTGTTGTCGTGCACCATTTTCCAGTTCTGCGAGCCACTCGGCATAGCCTGTTTCGTTCTCGGCAATTACAAGGCCCTCTAATGACACTGAGTCCCTCCTTACCCCACCAGGCTCACAGTAACCACATGGTGAAATCAGCAGCAAGCGAGGCTGAGGCCGACCAAATTCTCGCGAAGCCTCTCGTCATGATAAAATTCAGCGCGACCTGGTGCGGTCCCTGCAAGGCCATTGCACCATTCATCGATAAGCTGGAGCCGCAGTTCCCGGAAGTCGCCTTCGTAGATATCGATGTTGAAAAACTCCGGAGCGTGGCGCAACGATTCAGCGTTACGGCAATGCCCACATTTGTGTTCCTGCACAAGGGAACTGAGTCTGCCCGCGTTCTTGGCGGTAATCTTCCTGAGATCACCCAGAATTTGCGCGCCTTGGCAGGCAACGACACGGGTTACAAAGCTGATACATAAGACCTATGGGATGTGCTGATGCACGGCAGTCCCTACATACGTGTTTCACGGTCTCCATATACTATTAAACATTAAAGGGGTGTGTGCTAGGACAATAAGTTCGTAAGCTGTTGGCGTCAAACTATCGGAAACTCGATCGCAATTCACCCAGGTGTTGTCGTGCACCACTTCCCAGTTCTGCGAGCCACTCGACATAGCCTGATTAGTTCTCGGCAATCACAAGGCCCTCTAATGACACTGAGTCCCTCCTTACCCCACCAGGCTCATAGTAACCACATGGTGAAATCAGCAGCAAGCGAGGCTGAGGCCGACCAAATTCTCGCGAAGCCTCTCGTCATGATAAAATTCAGCGCAACCTGGTGTGGTCCCTGCAAGGCCATTGCACCATTCATCGATAAGCTGGAGCCGCAGTTCCCGAAAGTCGCCTTCGTGGATATCGATGTTGACAAACTCCAGAGCGTGGCGCAACGATTCAGCGTAACGGCAATGCCCACATTTGTGTTCCTGCACATGGGAACTGAGTCCGGCCGCGTTGTTGGCGGCGCGCTTCCTCAAATCACCCAGAATTTGCGCGCCTTGACGGCAAAGGCGCCTTCCTATGGGTCTGGCAACCGTGTCGGGGGTACCGGTAATGTCACTGAGCAGAGAACGATCTCAGAAATCCGTGAACTGCGAACGCGCGCTATTGCCAAGGCCCAGGAGCGGAGGGCTGAGTCCTCTGCAGAGAAGAAGTCGAGCACGCCTAGTAGCGCAGCACGACGAAGCGCACCGACCATCTCCTCGGGAGAGTTTCTCTCGAACCTGGTGAAATATTTACAGCTCTACGCGGTGACTCTGTTTTCGTTTGATTCGAAGGCCGCTGCAGCCCAGCACAGTCGGTGAAGTCCCGTCTTTCGTGTAACCTTTATCATTATATGGTATACAACCAGCTAGTTTCCCCATAAGTTCTTTATAGATGTAGTAGAATTATACTATTTGTGTGTCTCCAAATATGACGCAATTCGACTACGCCATCCTGTAATTGCTAAGTCTGGCGAATGCATGTGCCCTGCATAAATTCAGTAGATTCGATTTGTTGCTATGTACGATTTGTTGCTATACGATGTGCGATTTGTTGCTATACGATTTACTTAGTCTCTGTTGCTATATACGATTTACTTGGAATCCTCGTTGTCGTTAAAGACATCGAGTTGCTTCATACTGCAGTACCTTCTTACGGGACTCTTCGCGGCGAGCTCGTTCAGGGTGACTGTGTCCTCCTGTCTGAGCGGCACAAACCGGAAATTGGCCTCAATTCGCGAAGGAGTTGCGGACTTTGGCAGAACGATCAGGTTCCGCTCAATTGCCCAGCTAAGTACGATGTTGGCTGGGCTGACGCCGTACTTCTCCGCAATCTCATTCACAACAGGCTCATCCATGTTGCCGTGAGCAAGGGGGCAGTACGCTTGAGGATAGATGACCTTGCCATCGTGTTCTGCGAAGCCGTAGTCCCCAGAGAGAAGGAATTCAACGAGTCGGAACTGAGGAAGATTCGCGTGCAGTTCGACCTGGTTCACAACCGGCGTCTTCTTCGCAGTGCTGAGCAGCTTCTTCGTGTTTGCAATGGTAAAGTTGGAGATCCCGATATCACGGGCCTTAGATTCAGGCAGTTTCTCCATCTCAGCCCAGATCTCAGTGAAATGGATCGTGTCGTCCACTTCGCCATCGGCGTTCAACGCAAATGGCCAGTGCATCAAAAGCAAATCCACATAGGCATCCTTGTCGTTGGGGAAGAGCTTCTCAAGACTGCGATCCAATGCGCCTTCCATGTCGCGGAAATCATCCAGCCAGATCTTTGTGGTCACAAAGATCTCGCTTCGAGGAATGTTGAGCTGTTTGAGGGCCCTGTTAATACCTTCACCAACACCATCCTCGTTGTTGTAGTGCGCAGCCGTATCAATGTGTCGGTATCCCGACATGATGGCAGTGTAAACTGCCTCTGCAGCGACGTCAGATGGTGATCTCCAAGTTCCCAGGGCCATTGCGGGGATCTTGCGGCCACTGTGGAGGGTGAACACAGGAATAGGTGAGAATTGAGCTTCTTTGTAATGCATTTGGATGTCGTTTGACTAGCCGGAATCTGTTCTGCCACGCTTAAATACTTGTGCTCGTGTTGAACCCTTAAATACATAACACGCCCTTGCAGATAACCGCAGGGTCAGGAGAGTTTATATAATGACATTATCGTCCGCGATCAGTAGTAGCGCTCACTAATTTAGACTGGGCAACAAACTAAGAAAATCTCGTGGATACCCAATGAATTTAGTGGAACATAAAAGCTTTCTTGGACGTTTTCCCACCAGCTGTTTCCCGTTTTCGTAGGTAAACACCTTACCCATATGTAACTGCTGCGCTCGCAAATAGTAGATTCTGCGGTTACCGTACCCTTAATTCACAACTACGTCACGCAACTACTGAGGAGAAGGCGGGCAGAGTGCATCATTGCGGCGCAAAGCCACTGAAGTCCGTAGAACGGACCGATGGACATTCTGTATATATGATCATTGCGCGGTTATTCCGAGTCTAGTAACGGGCACTTGCAACGTAAATGCGTACATAACCGGACCCACAATCAGCGATTCCGTCTAGCTTATCTATGCGAATTGATAAGTGCGTGATTTCTGCCAGGGCGTCACACGTGTCAACCAGGACTTTATGAGGCGCAGGTTCAAAGAGCTTTGCGGTAATGCTGGGAGAGATTGCGGGTTCCTACGAGCGTGTTTCCAGTGCGCAATGAAGTCACCGGCATTGAGATCTCGTTGTAATTCTAGCTACGTCAGTTTGCTCCTTGATACGTCACGGGCACGATCTATGTAATGGCATAACGCAGTGCGTACATAACTACCCCTATCGCTAGAAAGGCAGTTACTCCGCCCATTGAGCAAGACTTACTAAACAATCAGCAAGTGAATACTAAGCTACCTAAATGACCACCCCTGATCCGGCGCCTTAGGAGAAACTCAATTCTCCGAAATACTCAACGGCGGGAAGCGTCCTACAGCGAAGCCTCTGCGTGTCCACGGATGTAGCTGTGTATCTACTCTCGATTCATCGGCAGACGAACTTTCCGTTCCAATTGCTTCAGTACGTCTTGTCAATTCTTATACAATTTCGTTTTACACGTGCTTTTTCACCGTCTAACTAGTGCAATCGCCGTTGTTCGGCGAATTGTATGTCTACTGTAGCCATCTTAGCCAGACTATGGGCAAGGGCGTTTTTCAGTGTCAATCACTGCTAAAAGAGCCGCATGAAGATCGTTCTCGACTCGGTCGAAGAAAAGGTTTGTAATGTTCTGCTTCAGTACGCGAAGGAGTTTGCGAAATCTGGTAAGCCCACAGTAACCTTGCGGTTCACAGGTGGATGGGTCCGTGATAAACTCCTAGGACGTCCGAGCCATGACATAGATGTGGCTATTGACAAAACCACCGGTGAGGAGTTTGCAACTGGTTTGCACGCCTTCATGGTTTCAAAAGATATCGCGGAGTCTAATGTCCACACAGTGAGTGTGAATCCCGAAAAGTCGAAGCATTTAGAGACGGCGTGTACGCGTATTTGTGGCCTCGACATCGATTTTGTGAATCTGCGTAGCGAGGAGTACGCCGCAGACTCGCGTGTGCCATCTAAGATTACGTTCGGAACTCCGGAGCAGGATGCGTTCCGACGAGATGCTACATTGAATGCCCTGTTCTACAATTTGTCTACGCACACTGTCGAGGATTTCACTAAGAAAGGGCTCGACGATCTGAAAAATGGGGTGTTACGAACGCCATTGAATCCCACGGAAACCTTCAATGATGATCCGCTGCGAGTCCTTCGTCTCCTGAGGTTTGTTGGCCAGCTGGGATTCACGATTGCGCCAGATACTTACGAAGCAATGGCGGGCGAGATTGTCGGCCCACTAATAGAGTCCAAAGTCAGTAGCGAGCGTGTGGGCATTGAGATCGACAAACTGCTGCGCTCTGACCATTCTGTAGAGGCTATGCGCAATTTGGTCGACCTCGGGCTGGCGCCTTACATCTTCAGAGAGACGTCGAGCCAATCGGTTCAGAACAGCCTTGTGGCTAAAAGATTCAAAAGTCTGGAGTGGCTCGATCCTGTGCGAGTAGCCGAGGGCGAGAATAGGAGCATTTTGTGGCTGTCCAGTCTACTCCAAGACCTCTCTGACGATGACGTTGGAAAGGTTGTGCAAAACGGGCTGCACCTGACCAGAGTCGTTAAAGACGGCTGCTTGAAGCTTGTGAAGTCTGCACCTGGATTCGATCATCTATGTGACTTGGTAGCGGAAAACAGCATTCGGCGCGTCGATTTGGGTCTTTACGTGCGTAGTTGCGGGGACTCGTGGCCGCTCACCATCCCGTTTAACACGGCGCGTCTCTATGCGAGTGGCCGCGACTGGCAATTAGCCGACCTTCTTCGGCAAAAAATCATGGAACTGAAACTTGAGGACGCGCACAAATTGAAGCCGCTCGTTGCCGGTAAAGAGCTCATGTCAGTGCTGAATATGAAGCCTGGTCCCGGAATCAAGCAAATTTTGGATGGTGAAATCGAGTACCAGCTAGAAAACCCTGACGCTAGTAAAGAAGAAGTGCAAATATGGCTGAAGAGCAGGCACTCGGCTACATAATATAGTAGTAGTAATGGCTCAATGCTAAGGTTTTGTTACTTGCGGTTGATAAGGTACTTGAGTGAGCTGGTTGCCAAGTAACAGCAGCATCCGATGAAGCGAATTATGGCAATCACAGCATTGGACCAGAGCAGCACGGCGAAGAAGTACGAGATGCGCGACCGGACGCTGTGGTTCATGTTGTACGCAGCAGTGTTCGTAGAGGTGATGGCCCAAACAAGCACGACGTTCGAAACAAGCCAGGTCAAAATAAGATAAGTGCGGAAGATCCGGTTCTCATCATCAGCCGTCAGTTTCTTCGACTGCTTCGGTGGCTTGTAAGGGGCCAACGCGCGCTGCACTACTTGCTGGAACCGCCTATCGACATCCTCCAAGTCCAGGATCACCTCCTCGACGACGGCCTTGTCGCCTTCTCTCACCGCCGTGACTGCGGGCAGCGCCGCGGCTTGGTCGCTCCCCTTCGTACCCCAGGAGACATCATGCCAATTACAGAACGAGTAGACGTTCATCACGTTCACAAAGCTGGGCATCATGAAGAAGTACTGGAGCATCGACGTCAGCAAATGCCAGGGATCCAAGTACAGGAGGCCCGTGGCAATATAAAGGCCAAACGTCGACGCGAGGGCGACCACCACCAAAGCCTGGGTGCTCGTGAAAAAGTTCGAGAAAAAGTCGCTGATTGTCTTGATGCGCGAGAACCCGCCCATCTCGTTTGCAGCCAAGTACAGTGAAATGACCAGCGAGTAGTAATAGATGAGTCCGAACATGAAGACAATGATGTTGTACATCCAAACTGACGACTTCGGCCGGTTCCCGAGCGCAATCAAAAAGCTGATCACGAGAAACAGCGCGTAGACGTACCTGACTATCAGCGAAATAATCGAGCTCGCGCCAAGACCGAACGGGAACGAATTCTCGCTCGTCGCGCTACCGTACTCAGCCGGGTTCGCCGCGAGCTCAATGATGATCGTGATTGTTAAGTAGTAGCACCCGAGATTGAACCACGTCAAGAACTGGTTCAGAAGGTTGTACAAAAACTGGAAATGCAAAAGCACAAGGCGGATCGGGTTGTGCGACGAGCGGTAAACGCGGTAGAAATGCATGATGCTGTACATTCCCGCCGCAAAGGACCCGTTCAACCAGCGCCGACGCTGGCCAATGAGCTCGTCAATGCGCTCGGGCACGTCCGTCTCTGCTTTGCTCGCCTTCACGTAGGAGAGGTGCCACTGCGCATTGCGCTTCATTGCCACTTCTAAACACAGAATGCGGTCCTCGGCCAGGAACATGTTTTTCTTGAAAATCGACATCCCGTCAATCCCCTTGCTACCGAGCCGTTTGCTCAGAGTGTGATCGCCCAAGAAGTACTGGTTCAGGGGCCGGCCCTCCACAGCGCGATATCTATAAGCGCTGAAGGCGCCGGGGAGCACGGAAATAAAGCCGAACGTCGACTCCAATGGCTTGTCGAGGATGTTGCTGATTTTGTACTCGAAATTCTGCGAGGCGACGAGCGGGTTCAGCAGAGCGCGCTTGTGCGGGCCCAGCATGGCGTGGATCTCTCCACAAGCGCCGCCGACGTTTTTGTCGTTGTAGAAGGCTTGCCACAGGTAGAACAGCGACTTCTGGTTCGGCCGCGTGCCCGTGTCGATCAGAATGACAACCTCGGGCCGCAGAATCGGGCAGAACGCGTTGAACACCCAGCGGTGGGAGTTGATTTTTTTCGAGTTCTCCTGCTTCAGACACAGCGTCATCTGGATGGGCGGAAACGACTTCGGGTTCCCCTCCTCCGGGCGCACGAGCTTCTGGTCGGGCATGACACAGAGCTGGGTCGTGTACTCGAAGATGTGGGCCACCGTCTTGTCGCCATTAACTTCACGCTTCATTACACCATCTTGGTAGAGTCCCATAGTGGCCAACATGTCGAGCACGTTCTTGTCACAAGGGTCGAGGCCATCCATCACAAGCACGACCTGGATCCTCTTCCAGGCGTCCTGGCCGTCCCAGAACTGCGAGTGTTTGATCTGGCAGATGTCGCGGATGTTCTGGAAAATGCCGTGCAACGTCCTCGCCGTCATCACTTTGTCCTCGTTGTAGTATGATACACAAACGAGCAGCTCGGTCTCTCGCTCGTATTCGAGAGCACGCAGCGAGTAGCCGTTGCTTGGCTTGAACTCGTCCGGGTCACACGTCGCGGCTGTATACCGCATGTGGGAGAACTCGGTCGAGCCGAGCTCCGCATCCACGTTTTCGGGCAAAACAGACATTCTAACTGCTGTTGGCACAGGATACTCCGACCGGAAAACTGCCCCCTTGACAAGACCGACTTTGCGGGTGGCTGCTCGCTTGACTCGGCTCAGGTTCTGGCGCCGGGCCCAGCCGCTTTCCGCCTGGTCCGACGTCGACTCGGAACCGGGCGTCGTTGAGCGCAGAGAGGACGACGGACCATAGGTGCTCTCGGAGTATTCCGTTGTGCTGAATTGCGACTCGGGCCGCACAAACTGAGACACCGGTCGTGAGGTGAACCTGCGCTCATCCCATTGGTCATCTTCTTCCGCATAATTATCCTTCTCCTGGTCTTCGAAGCTATCGAACTCGGGGCTATCGACTTCAGGGCTCTCTCCGAAGCTCGCAAACGGCACCTGCGAGTTCGTGTGGTGGTGCGAGTACGGGATCATGCGGGACATCTCAATGTCCCGCTGATGGCGGTTGTTTGCAATGTCACCATCCTCAGAGAAGTCATACGTCGAGTCCACAAAAGGGTTGTACTCCTCCGTGGGTGACCGGTCGTTGGGTCGTCGATAACTCCCAGGCATTTCGGATTCCGGTTGTCTAGCGGAACAAGAACTTTTATTTACTTATGCCGCTATATTGCGCCCTTGCCTCGTCACGTGAGTGGTTTGGCCTCCTTTAGCGGCTCTTCGCCTGCCCTAATGTGAACGTATCGAGTGAAATGAAAACATTCGCACACCAAAAAAAGATCTGGGTGCTCGTGTTGGAACCCGTACCCGCGCGCGAGCTGCGGAGCCTACGATCTTTTTTTAACCATCTATTTTAGTCCTATTTGGGTGCAACAGTGGTTTAATGCATGCAGAGGCACAGCTTCGAACATGAGAACGTCGCGCCCTGCAGCGGCACACGCATTGCCTAAAGTTGCCTCGCGTTTGATCTGAATCGCGTCTATAAAGTTACATATTGCGAATTTAATTTGGCACGCGTGCTCGCTCCTCCCTTGTTTCGTACGCCGTGTGGCACACCGGGCACCGGTTATTCGACGGAATCTCCTTCATGATACACAAGCAAACCGAGCACACCATCCCGATCCCAACCACCGATTTGCTCACGAAGCACACGGCGCTGAAATCGACGTCCGGCTTCGTCGCCAGGTTGACATGAGGGCGGACGGAAGGCTCGGTGAGGAACACAGAGAGGAGGATGGGAAGCACGTCCTCAGTCCCGATCTCGAGGTACGAGCCGCCCGTGAAGTCTGCAGCCTGCTGCAGAAACGTGTTTGAGGGCCCGAACACCGCGGAGTCAATGGGGACCCGCATTTTCTGGGCCGTGAAAATGGAATTCATCGCCGTTATGTACTTCAGTCCCGAGGTGTCTGGAGACGCGCTCACAACGAGAATGTGCCCGTCGAGCTCTTGAGAAAGACGGTTCAAGTACGAGAGCGCAAGAGAGAGTGGGCCCGCCACCGATGTTCTCTGTGCCCTGTCCTTCGGCTCGGCGGCCGCGCGGACAAGGTCGTGCACTGCGGCAAGCACGCGCTCGTCCAAGTTCTTGAACTGCCGGATCATTGCGCCGCGGATCCGGCTCGGCGCTTCGGTTGTGGCAGGCTCGGCCGTGGAGTACAGCATGCGAGCGCCCGCGCTGTTATAGCCAATGACGGCGAGCTCGTTGCCGCTGTCGAGTGCGACGTGCGCGTTCAGGAAAATCAGGATGCTCGACACGACCGACCACAGATCCTGCTTCGAGTCGGCCCAGCTTTCCGCATGCAAGTCGAGCGCGACGACTAGAAAAGACGGCCGGGTCTGCGGCGCCGGCGCCGTGCCGAGGCGGGACTCTGTGTCATCCACAGCGTCCATGTTACCTGGATCGAGAGAAGTAGGGTAGCCGGAGTTAATATTAGCACTCGAGGCAACCCGCACGGCAATGCGCACGCATGCCATCGCCGTGCTTGCTGCATCCCAGATCCGGTTTTTTTTTTGTCGGCCTGCACATGTTTCCGTTTGTGGTAACACTAGATAAACCTACATATCTATTGCGCATTGTATACATTCCGGCGCACATAAACGGGCAGCGCACAAAATTTGTGGCCGGATCTCGTCTCAACCTTCTTCGAAGGCCGCTCTTGACCCACAGCGCTCGTGCTTGTCGCCGCGCGCTGTGCGAATAGAGGAGATCGTATACGCTGAGAAAGGCTAGGTTTCCCTATACTTGGCTATCATATCCTTGACCTCGACTACCACGTTCATCACCGCAAAGATCGCCGATTCGCATTTAGTACATTTGTAGAGAACACCTTTGGGCCATGGTAGTGAGTCCCACAGAAGAGGCGAAAGATTACTGGAGTCTGAGGCGCCCGACCACGGTCCTTAAACGAACGTCGCAGACCCCGCCATCGGCTAATAACGCGCACGGCACGGGCAATTGCACGCGTCGGTCGCCGCTGGGCTCGCCATCCCTGAGCAGCGTCACGTCGCCGACACCGCAGGTCGTGGACCACGCGAGTTCGGCCGCGGCAGCCGCGTTCAAGCGGCCAACGCTGCACTTGGTGCCCCATTTCCCGGACCACCAAGCCGTCTCGATGCCGGCGCAGTCGCCGTCGACGCAGTCG
Organism: Starmerella roubikii; assembly: GCA_030584945.1. NCBI lineage: Eukaryota > Fungi > Ascomycota > Dipodascomycetes > Dipodascales > Trichomonascaceae > Starmerella > Starmerella roubikii. The sequence continues at coordinate 37,980 of JAJMCC010000005.1, read as the reverse complement.
CCGCAGACCTTCGAGCCCCACGCAGACGCGCCGTCGGCGCCGCATTCCACCGCTCTGGAAACGGCGGTCGCGCCCACCCCCGGATCGGCGCAGCCCCGTGCCAGTGCCGTCGAGACGCGGTCCGCAGACGCGTCTCCGGGCTCGAGGCGGCTGTGGTTCCGCAAGAAATCGGGCGGCCCAGCCACGTCGCTTATTGTGTCGCCGATCGAGCTCGTGGACGACGTCAAGATCCGGATCCTCGAAAAGTACCCGACCTCTTTGCAACTCTGCTGCGACCCGGCGGACTTGGTCATGACCGTGCAGCAGCCCTCCGGCGTGCGGCTCGAGCTGCAGCCGGACGAGAACATGGTCGCCGTAATCGACCGCTTCCACCCGGGCGGCATGAAAATGAACGACGCAGTCGAGGTGGGCCCTTCGGCGATGTGGAGTCTGTACCGGCAAAACAACAGCAGCAACATCAATAACGTGAGCATCAATCTGAACAACTCGAACTGCACTCCGCTGGTCAACGGGGTCGGCTCCGTGAGCGGGTCCGCGAGCTATTTCCAAAGCAACATCCCCGTGCTGCCACTCGGCCAGAACATCACGCGCGCGCCCTCTCGGTCTGCGCTGCACCGCGCGCGCAGCTACTCGCATACACACGGCTCGAACCAGCTCATCCCCCTCGGAGGTGGCCAGCAGCCGTCCCCTATAGAAGAGCCGCATAGTGAGAAGATCTCGCCGCGCAGCCCCGCGGATGAGACGGGGTTCCCGGCTTTCTCGGTGGGCAGCGCGAACGGCAACTTAGCGGGCAGCGCGGGCGGCAGCGCGGGCGGCAGCGGCGGCAGCACGAGCAACGGCAATCAAGTCACGACGCCGCTTTCGAACCCATCGAGCCACAGCCACACCCCGCTGTCCTACTCTCATGTAAACCAGTCCAGTTTCCAGGTCCCGACGATGAACTTGAAGCGCGCAAACACGAGCTCTGCGAGCATTTTGCTTCTGCCCAAACACTTCTCCGAAACGACGACAAAGCACTCGCAGCCGCGCGTTGGCGGCTTGCACGCGACGAAGCTTGTGCCGCTGACGAGCGAGATGAGCAAGCGCGAGAACAACGAGTCGTGGGTCGACGAGTCGGAAGGGGATGCCGAGAGCAGCGACGAGAAGCGGAGCCGCGTGTCGGCCTCGTTTCTGCAGCTGCAGCAGCAGATCTCACCTGTTGAGGGCAAGACGGCTATCGTGCCGCAGATCAAAGTGCTCATTGTTGAGGATAACCCCGTCAACCAGATGCTGCTCGAGACGTTCATGAAAAGACGGCATGTGCGGTTCGAGAGCGCGAAGAACGGCCGGGAGGCGCTGGACAAGTGGAAGAATGGCGGGTTCCATCTCATTCTCATGGACATCCAGCTACCGGTGATGACTGGGCTAGAGGCGACGGCCGAGATCCGCCGGCTCGAGATCATCAACGGCATCGGCACGTCGCCGCAGAGCAACCCGCCGGCCGAGGTTCTGCCGCACGAACGGATCTCGAAGTCCGTGTCTGGGTTCCGGTCGCCGGTCATCATTGTTGCGCTGACGGCGTCGAGCGACTCGGACGACAAGTCGGAGGCGCTCGCGGCGGGCTGCAACGACTTCTTGACGAAGCCGCCGAACTTCATGTGGCTGGAGAAGAAGATCATCGAGTGGGGGTGCATGCAGGCGCTCGTCGATTACGACGGCTGGAAGAAGTGGAGCGAGCGGCCGAGCGACGGCGCTAAACGGGCTGAGCCTAAGCGCCCTGTAGAGAGGCCCAGCAGTGTGGTGTGATCAGAGTACAAACATTATTGGACGCAGTGGCATGACACTATTTATCTTGCATTTCGTAGCTGGTTTCAGCGCATATACTACTACGTATCAACATATCCGAATATCCATACATCGCTACATCCAAATACATCGCTACATCCAAATACATCGCTACATCCAAATACATCGCTACATCCAAATACATCGCTACATCCAAATACATCGCTACATCCAAATACATCGCTACATCCAAATAGCTATATCCAAATACATCGCTACATCCAAATAGCTATATCCAAATACATCGCTACATCCAAATAGCTATATCCAAATACATCGCTACATCCAAATAGCTATATCCAAATACATCGCTACATCCAAATAGCTATATCCAAATACATCGCTACATCCAAATAGCTATATCCAAATACATAGCTACATCCAATCCAATCTACAATCCGCGCAATGATCATTTTATGAGATTATCATTACTACGCCTAGACTAAGATGTCAGCTTATCAATTGCGAAAGCGTCACTTTGGCGCTGCCGCACTCAAGAAAGCTATTTGATATAGCCCCATACAGTGCCTAAGCAGTGCATCCGCTCTAAGGATATCATAAGAGTCCTGAGACTGGTAAGGGGCAAATCGAAGGAGCAAGCAAGAACGCTTGCATACAAGAAATTGAGCACTCGACCAAGGGCTGGCGATATTAGAACGTTACTCGACCTCCATTTTCTCTCCCTTCGTGACCGTCGCCAGCAAGTCGTCGAGAATCTCGTCGACGCGGCTGACGTCGTTCGATGTGCATTTGGACACGACGAGCCGGAACTTCGCCTCGCCGTCCAAGTTCGAGTTTTTCAGCTGGTTCCGCAGAGCCACAAGCTTGTGCTCATTCTCGCGGTAGGCACGAATTCGCGCGTCTAGAATGGCCGGCGGAATGCTGAGCAGCATTTCCTCGTCCGTGATCTGGAACGGCTCGTCTGCGTCGTATGTGCCGAGAGGCGTGTCCATGAATTGCTGGTCCTGGAAGTCGGCATGCATCTGCTGTATCGCCGCGTCGAGGGCGGCGATCTTCTGTTTCGCTAGGCTCTGCCGCTGCTTCAGCGACAGGAGGGCATCTTTCTGCGTAGTGAGCTTCTGCAGCTCCTCGTTTGCGGCGCGCAGCTGCAGATGCATATTTTTCAGCACGGTCTCCTTTGTATCCAGATGCTGTTTCAGCTCGTTCTCGAACTCCTTCAGGGCGCCGTGGCCCTTCGCCGCTAGCGACTTCCTCCTCTCGCTCTCGTCCGCAAGCGCCCGCGATCCAGCGCGGGCGTGTTGTGGGAAATTCGGACGGTTCGAGCGCGAGGGCGTCGACTGGTCGTCGGCGGGCGCATCGAGTTTCAGGCCAAAATCGGTCGGACCCAGGCCGGCCCGGTTCCGGATGTGCACGGACGCGCCGACCTCTACGAGCTGCTCCGCAATCCGCTTCGAGCCTAGCCGTGCCGCGATGTTCAGCGCCGTGTCGCCGTTCGAGTCCTGCATGTCCACAAGCTCGTCCACGAGCCACTTGACGCCGTTCGCGCCGCGCCACCGCACGGCCCATTCGAGCAGCACGTCCAGGTAGTACCTCGAGGCGTCGATGCGCCCCGGGATCCCGGCGGTCAGCGCGATATGATGCAGCACCGTGCGGCCATGGAAGTCGCCCAAGTGTAGACACGGGTACAGGAGGTTGAGCAGCTCCCCAAACGACTGGTTGTCGCTCGAGTTCGTGACGAGCACGGCGCGCACGAGCGCAGACTCACCCTTCCGGTTCCCGCGCCGGCAGTTCGCGCCATGCTTCAGCAAGTCGGACACGAGCGAGAGCTGGCCCAAGGCAGCGGCCCAGTGAAGCGCGGTGTGGCCCGCATCGTCTATTGGCACATCCGCTTCAATCTCACTGGCATTGCGTTTCGCAAGAATCTCGTCAAGAGTTTCGGGCGTCCCCTTCGACGAGTTCAGAAACAGGTCGGTCACAGCCTCCTTCGACAGCTCGGCAAGCGCGTCGCCGTCCGCAGGCTCCAAGGGCTCGAGGGTCACCATGTCGTCGTCGCTCGGCGTGGGGTGGTCGAAGCTGCTCGGCGAAATCACAGAGGCCGCCGCAGCCGCCGCCATTTGCTGGTCCAGGTCGGGGGCCGTCGTGTCGGCCGCGCTGTGGATCGCCGAGCCGTTCGCGTCGTGCATGCTCACGTCCTCGGGCGGCGCGGCCATGCGCGCGCTCGCATCGAACTGCGCCGGCGGCTTTTCGTGATTATTAGAAACTCGCGACTTCTCACCATCGCGCTGGCTCTGCGCGAGCATGCGGCGCTCGTTCTCGACGTCGACCTGGCTCGGCCGCTTAACGCTGACGCGGATGTCGAAGGACAGTAAAGGCACAAGGACCTCAAGAACCCCATACTGGCGGGCCAGGTCCACGGCCGAGCCGAGCGGGACCCAGGTGCCCTGGTACTTCCCGGTGCCGCCTTGCACTTTTTCGAACTGCGAGCCGATCTCGCTATCGAGCACCTTCTGCCGGCGGCTGCGATCGAGGCCGGCGAGCTTTAGGAGCTGTGTCGCATTCACACTGCCGTCTGTTAGTCGCCGCATCACGACATGATCGCCTATGGTCTGTTCGATCACATCGACATTCGCGTACTGCGCGATATTGATGCCCGGGACGCCAGTTGCTTCCCTAGTTAAGGGTGGGCCCTTCGGCGTCTCCACGGGACCGGTGGTCGGACTGGTCCCGTTCAAGCCGCCGCGATCCAGGTGCGGGATCCCGCCGTTGGTTGGCGAGACCACGGAGAAGCTACCAGCAAGCGGCGTCGTAGGTAAATGCGCGTCCATTGGTGTACGCGTTCTGCGGTAAAACCCTTCTCCACTCTTCGCGCAGATGGGTGTCCGCGGCGTGGTCAGATACAGCTTCAATGAATCTAAGGCATTGCTAGGAGATCTCGAGGCTCTGGGGGTGGAAGCCAAGGCAAAACCAAGGGGGAAGGATTAGAAATGTGTCCCAAAAATTTCCCGAAGCTAGATCCGCACACACGCATTGTCAGCAACAGCTCGGCCACGCCCCTTACCGCGATGGCAAAGGCGACCTTCTGCAACATAAATTAGTCTTCGATCGAAATTGTATATACATTAGTTACTCCTTGAGTATTTCGCGAACAGCCTTGAGCCCCGGGTTCCTCCGCTTCGCGTCGTGCACTGCCTCGGCGCCGCGTTTAGACTCGGCCGCGCTGGAACCTGTTTCAACGGTGCCGTTCAAGGCATCGAGCAGTTGCGCCTCTCGCAATTCGCCCTTCATGGACTGGACGCGCGAGGCGTCGTTGTTGAAGTATTTCAGCCAGCTCGGGTTCTGCATGGCCCCCGCGCTCATGCGAGGCACGCTGATCTCGGGCTTGAACAGATGCTGCAGCCGCTCCTCGAGCTGCTCTTCTGTCACAATGTACGACGCCGCGTCCTGGTAGAGCTGCAAAAGCTGCTCGTGCTGGCGCTCGGCGTGCCGCTGCTGCGTCAAGCGGCGGTTGTATGCTCTCTTCAGCGCGAGCTCTTCCTTCTCCTCCTCAGTGCGCGGCTGGATGAACTCGGACTTCAGACTCGACTCAATGGTCGGCTTCGTCAACGCCTCTGCGAGCGTCTCTGTGTTTTCGTGGAGCTGCAGCTCTCCGGACTTTTCTCCGGCCAAACGCCGCTGCTCTCGGATCTGCATATGCTTCTTTTCCTGCTTCTCGTACGCGAGCAGTGACGACTTCAAGTACGCGCGCCGCACCTCGGCGATATGCTCTTTCCACACGCCCTCCTCGCTCTTCGCCGTGCGAGCGCGTGGCTCTTTCGCACTGGCCGCGATCTTCTCGCTCGCCGTCTTCGCCAGCCTCGGCGGCGGGTTCGCAGACGACCTCTTCGGCGCCATCTTCGGATCCTCGAATGCCTGTGGGATCTTAGCCTGCTCCGCGAGCTCGTGAGCGGAGTACTTCACAGGCACGACCTGCCGCGGTTTCGGCAGCACGCCCGTTTTGAAATTCGCACGAACCACTCGAGGCATGATGAAAATTTCACCCTAGCCCGGAGGAAGATGAACTTCGGACGGCACAGTCTACCTAGTGATGCTATATAATTCGTAGAGCTTGTATTCGACATTCTCTCTATTTTGCTCTATTGGGTGTAAATTGTGGCGATGTTGGGCAAATATCAGGGAGCCCACACGGCATGAACGCTTTCGCTGAGCGCCATATTAATTTGCTGCCTCTTAACGCAATCGCGCGTCACATCAAAGATCATGCTTTTCCGCGCAGACTCGTCGAGTTCAAGATAAGCCTTCCGCAGATGGCTCGGTGTCGGATAGATGCGCTGGATCGCCATGGCCTTCTCTGCGCTTATGCCTTTAGTTATTCTCAGCATTCGTCGGAAGGTCTCGCCGATAGTGCGCAGCTTCGATTTAGTGAGACCCTCGTGGAAAGCGCTGTAGTCGATGCCCAAACAGCCGCTCAGCTGCTGACGGGCCTTGCTCATGGACTCCTCGAACTGGTCGACTTGCGGAACTACTACAGAAAGGCAACGGCTCGAGTACTGCCGTTCGATCAGCTGCGTCAATTTCGCCAAATACAGAACCGTCTCGTTCTGGGATTTCGTGATCTTCAGGTGGAAGTTCGGCTTGACGAGCGTTTGCGACATCGCAGTCAAGAACTTCTTGCGGTTCTCTTTAAACATCTCTTTGTTCGGCACGTTGTTTGGATACTCGACAAGATACACGATGTTCGCGAGCGTTGATTTCGAGAGCCGGGTCTTCTGTTCCTGATACCGGCCGTCGTGGATCGACGCGCGGAGGTCGCCCAGTGTTTTGCGCTCGACAATCCAGTCCAAAACAGCCCGTCGCCCAGATTTGTGCTCAGCTACCCAGACGCAGTCACCCAGTGACAACGTCTGGACGTTGAGATCCACGCCGTAGTTGCGCAGATCGTTGACCAGGCCCGCCCGGTCATTCCTCGAGGCCACTTCTCGGTTGTCGACTAATAGCTTCGTTTTGAACTCGCCCGGAAGCCATTGGTCAACTGCATAGCCGTCTTCACTGGACATCACCGACGGTGATCTGGACGCAGCTCGCGACGTCTGTCCGGTCAGTTCTTGGGGCCATTCCCCACACACTTTGAGCAGGCGCTCGCCAAGATCGCGCCCACGTTCGTCCAAAAAGTAGCGGCTGTTTTTGCTGTAGATGCACTCGTTCGCACAGAGGCTTTTCAGGGCCAGCCCAATTGCCGGTGTAGCACGACTTACTGCGCCCTCGAGCACGCTTTGAACGCGCGGTTTCATGAGCCGCTGCAGTTCTGACTGGCCGATGCCTTGCACACTCGTCGGATCCTCGAGCTCACGCAGAACCATTGTCGTTAGCACGTGGTACGCAGAAGAGCCGTATTTCGGAATGTACTCGCGCTTCTTTCTTTTCGGAGCCAGCTCGGCGCTAGCAGGCGACTCAGCGGCCAGCGCGGCGCTGAGTTTACGTTTGGGCGCGGATCCTGCCGCAGCGGCTTGCGAAACTTCAGAGGGCTGTAGACTAGCAGGTAGGTCCACATCATTTTCCAAACAGTATTTCTTCACTTTAGCCAGTATCATGGATACCGTTTTATCGCCTACTCTCGGCAGTTTCGTCAACTCCTTGGGGTCTTCCACGGTTGTTGCATTGATCGTGACAGAGTCCAGGGCCTTTTCAAGGGCATTCAGCTTGTACCGACTGCCGTTGGGCCGCATGGCCTGGATCCGAGCCTGGTCGCGTAGCTCGCCCAGCCAGTCAACAACCAGCGGCTTCCAATCCATCTGAAAACAACAAGTCGCGTCTAACCCACAACCGCGAAAATATGTATCTTTTGTCAATAATAAGTAAATAAACCGTATGTGATATAAACGACCCAGATACTAGCAAATGACCGGGCGATATGAGCTGCTTGCTGCATCGCGTGACCGGATCAAGCGTTTGCAAATCTGCCGAGCGCAGATTGTAGAATTGGGTTGTAGACTAGTTTGATCCGGCCTAGCGAGCATTGCAGTTGAACTGTACTTTATGTGTCTTCTCAATTCAAAACATGACCTTCCTCTAGCTTCTGTTGTCCAGCTCAGCGCCCTTTAGATACCTGAGCAGATAATCAAGGACAGAGGGTTTTTTCCATCAGAAGCAGCCGAGGAATCTCAATACTGATGCAGAAGAGGAGGAGCAGCGCAATGTCGGAAGATTCCAACTCGTTCTCACTCTTCGGATCATTCAGAAAGCTCCGCACTCTAAGGCCTGGTATAGCTTCAAGAAATGTTTCCTCTGAGAATAGCTCGAGCGAGCGAATTCCGCTGGCCGCACGCGTCAGCAGCGCCATTTCCGGGAAACTGCCCTTTCGATCCTATCTGAATCCTCCGAAGGGCGATGTGACGCGTGAGGTCTCTGTGGGCACGCGCTCACAGTCCTCGCGGACCAGCTCGCTTTTCGAGCCAAGCAGTAGTTTCAACAGCCAGGGATTCGCAATTGTCGGCTCCAAAACCGTAGGCATTCGAGCTCCTCAGCCGAAATCGAAGGCAGTAGAGTTGAAGCAAATGCTGCTCAAAAAGGCGCTTCTTCAGCAGTACAAGGATGAGCTTGCAGGAAGAAGGAAAATCCTGGGCAAACAGCTCGACGAGGAAGAGGCTGAAGAAGAGGCCAGCTTGAAATCGGGCTTAGCACCGCTGTCGCAGGAGGCGGTCTCGAGATTGCTGAGATACTTTGCGGCAGCCGCCCAGGCGCCAACGCAAACAGCAGTGGATGCCTTCAGAATAGAGCTGAGCCTCTCGGACTTGGCGACCTTGAGGCCCGGGAAATGGCTCAATGATAATGTGATTGACATGTATTTGGCGAGTTTGACGGCAAGTGACCCGGAGGGCCTTTTTGCGTTCACAACTCATTTCTTCACGAAGCTGGACTCAGAAGGATACGGTGCCGTTAAGAGGTGGGCCATCCGCAAAAAATTGAACGTCTTTAAGCCGAAGTTTGTGTTTATTCCCGTGAACCGCGACAACGTGCACTGGACCTTGGCGGTCGTTAATAACCGGGACAAGCGGCTCGAGTTTTACGACTCGTTGCCGTCGGGAAGGGGCCAGCATGAACTCAGTGTGATCAAGGGCTACTTGGAGAACGAGGCAAAGAGACTCGGCGAACAGATGCCCGAATACACATTGGTGCCATTCTGTGACGGCCCGCGGCAAACTAATGGATACGACTGTGGCGTGTTTGTGTGCGAGAATGTACGCCGAATTGCATCTGACCACGGATTGAAATATGGTCAAAACAACATGAAAGATATCCGCCTGCATATGGCGAATGCTTTGCTCGAGCTGGGCTCGAAAGCTAAGTTGTAATATAATTTGTAAATAACCTGTTCTCTTAATCTCATTGGAATCTTGACGAAGCTTCTTTTTTCGACCAGATCCCACCGGTGTTGCTCTTCGTAGGATTCTTTGCACTGAACCACTCGAAGTTCCACAATTCAGCGCTGCTCTGGACCAGTTCAGCTTCGTAGCCCTGGATCTTGGCTTGTGAGGCGCCCAACTGCTTCGCAACATATTCTTGTCGTTCCTTCGCCTCTTTGACTGAGTTTGACGCAAGCGCCCGAGCCAACGTGGCCAGCTCCTCTTCATACTGCGCAACCTTCTTCAATTCTTTACTGATCTTGAATTTGGCCAGCCGCTTCGCCATGTATGCAGATACTAGAGGGTCTCCGGAAATCTCCGCAAATGCGGCGCGATATAGCGGCTTCGAGGGCTTCACGCCGGTGATCCGGCCGCCAGTGCTTCTGAGTACTACCAATCCACTTTGCTCGAGCGCTTCTAGAGATGCCTCTGTGTCACTACCGTCAAACGCAGGTAGAACGGCTATTCTCCCCGGCACGCTGAGATAGGCGTCTCCATTGGCATCGGCCAGGCATTTCACCAGGGTCCACGCTTGCTCGACGGTCCATTTGTGGCCCTCGCTAAGGAACAATTGCGAAGCCTCAAGGGCTGCTGAATGAACAAGCTCACTCAGAGCATGCTGTGGAGAATCGCCGTTCAACAACCGGCGGCCAAAGCTCTGCAAATCCGTGTACCGCCCGCCTAATGGTTCGAGGAAGTCTACAGGAAGCCGCTCGAATTCCGAGTAAGCGGCGGCGGCCGCAGAAGATTCTACCTGATTCGTGAACTGCTGCATCACGTACTCCTTGGCTGCTCGCGGCGATGCGTCCTCGACCTGAATAACACGGAAGACCTTGTTCGGGAGCACGGCACTGAGCCGCTTGTCAAAGGCGCTTTCCTTAGTGACAAACACAACCCGCGCGATCTGGTTCTTCACCAAGGTGCCGGCCCACTCCGTAAGCAAGTCGCCAATGCGTGAATTGATCGGGTAGCCCGTCAGCACAACAATCGGCAGCTCATTCGGATGCGCCTCTAGGTATGCAGTTTCTGCAACGCCCGCGGATGGCATGCTTCGCAAGGCAACGCGACGGATCGCGCGAGACGCCGTGTCGAGCATGCGCTGCACGAGCTGGTCCAGCGTCTCCGTGAGATTGGCATCCTGGCCCGTCAAGCCATGAATGCCTAACTCTGCAGCCTTAAAGATCTTGTTCGCCCACAAAAACACAGGCCAGTACCCCAAAGTCGAAGCAAGATTCGCCAAGTTCTCGTCATTGTTCGAGGACGTGAACTTGTTGCAATCTATACTCAACACATCCGGGTGATCCGACCTAGAGTTAGGTCGAGAGACCGCAATCGCGTTATCGAGAATCGTGCGCTTACCACTCCCCTTAGGTCCACTGACTACAATGAATGTCGGCGAGCCTTCGTCAATGTAGCCACGAAGCGTATCGGAGTCTCTGGCTGTTCTGTTCCAAGCGCTCGTCGACGTTCCCTGCTCGGCATCCTTACTCGAGCCAACACCGATCAATTTCTGGGAACTCTCATAAGCCCACTCGACGTACTGCTCAAACGACGCGAATGTTCGCCGGATTTTCCAACCAATGCAGATCTCTCGCACCGGCTCGAAAATAGTGTAGGCGAGCGCAAACAAAACTGCGACCAAGATAGGAATGACAACTCGGGGATGCGTTTCTGCCCATGTCTTCACACGCGAGAGCAAGAATGGCTGCTCTACGGGCCTCAATCTAATAGTGATGTCCTTGCCGGTGATGGGGTCACTAATCACTTGGCGGTGGCTGCAGAAGGCAGCCGTTATCGCATCTTGAATACTCAAAAACCGCACCACGCCATTCTTTACCGACAGAATCCGGCCGTATGGTCTCAGCAGATCATAGCAATCTTCATCAGGTATGTCCGGGCTGACCTTCAGCAATCGCGTCGGTGTCCTTGGGATATCCGTAATCCAAGGTCGACCTTCGACTTCAAACCCGCGCGTGTGATGTCTGGTGAGCAGATACTTTGAATCGAATCCTAAAGACGCTGCCGATCTTATCTCGTCCAGATCGCCAGAGAGTTTAACAAACGCGCCGCCTTCAGCAGATCTCACAACAATTCCAAGAATTTGGGCATTCTTGAAATGTTTCTGGATATTAGATTGTATGCTGCTCTCGCGAGGCACGAAAATCGATGCGGTAAAGAATTTGCCTAGGAGGACGCCGGTCGGCAGGAAAAGACGACTGAAATAGAACCAATGCGACGCGTTGGTCGCAGGTAAACTCTGTGGCGCAGCGCCAGCAGTGCTAATGCGAGCAATGAGACGTAACGGTGCTAAACGCTTCATACTCGACAAAGTGAAGCGCGTAGGGTAGATAGCAACGACTGCTACGAGTCGCTCTAGAGGCTCGCAAAGCTCGCACACATTGGCGTTTTGCAATTTTCGTCGCCAGTGTGCAATGTAGTTAGTCGCAGCGTCGCTGCTACTTAAAGTTTGCACTAGGATGCATGTACCCAATGCATAATTTATCTAGCGAAATTTTGTTCGTACTTGACGAGTTCAGTATTCTATTGCGCTCCCTATTATCTATTCATTGCTCTTTAGAATCACTGCTCCATCACCACCCGCATAACTCCACGATCCTGAGGAAGGGTTTTCCAATGAGCGACTATTCCATGAGTGACAGCGAGGGGAGTGCCGCCGACGTGGAGATGGCCGAGCCTCCGTCGGGTCTGCTTACTCCTGGAGAGCTGATAACCGATGACCCGATGTGGATGCGCGGCCATGGCACTTATGGCACTCGAAACAGGACATACTCGTCGGTGGCTGGATCCATCGAAAGAGTGAACAAATTGCTATCAGTCAAGCCGCTGCATGGGCGGTACATACCTGTTATTGGTGATCATCTTGTTGGCCGAATCACGGAGGTCGGAAACCGTCGGTGGAAGGTCGATATCGGGTCGACTCAGGATGCCGTGCTCCAGCTCGGCTCCGTGAATTTGCCCGGCGGCATTCTGCGCCGGAAGTCGGACGACGACGAGCTGCAGATGCGCGAGTTTCTAAAAGAAGGAGATCTTTTGAATGCAGAAATCCAGTCACTTTTCCACGACGGCGGTGCCGCGCTGCATACGCGGTCTTTACGCTACGGGAAGCTGCGGAATGGCATGTTCGTACGCGTTCCTTCGTCGCTCGTGCTGCGCCAGAGCTCGCAGAGTCACTCTTTGCAAGGAGGAGTCGAGGTGATTCTTGGTGTCAACGGGTTTATATGGATTCGCAAGGCGACTCCCCAGGCCGGCGCGTCGGCGAAAATCAAGTCTGGTGGTATCACGCGGCTTGAGCAGGAATCAGACTCGCAGCAGATTTACAAGGACGTGAACGACGAAGTCTCTATGGCGCTTAGGCAGACCATCAGCCGCTATGCGAACTGCATTCAGGTTCTTGTTTACAAAGAAATGACCATCTATGGCGAGCGTTTACAAAGAATTTACGAGGCCAGCTTGAAGTACGCGGACGCCGGAGAGCTGCTCAAAATCCCTGTGAAAGAAGAGCTCGCATCTGGCGAGCTTCGCGTGGGTAATTAATCAAGGTGTTCACTATGTACATGTTAGAACGTAGAAGTAGACGGTTCCAAAGTGGTAGTTGTCCTCCTCAGCGATTTTGAGCTTCGAGTCCTCAACGATTTTGCGGATGTCCAAGTTCCACCGGCAGCCCCACTCCTCGGCCCTCTGCTTAGCGCGCTTGTCCATGCGCTCGTTCATCGACTCGTAGGTACCGCGTCCGTGTTCTAGCAGCACTATCCGTCCTCCGGGTTTCAGCACCGAGGCCATTTGCTGCAGCGCCGCATCGGGATCCTCATGAGAGCACAGGCCGAATGTCTCGTAAACGGTATCGAATTTCTGGTTCGACTTCCTTGCCAGCTTCACAATGTCCTCGGCGTGCCCTTGCACAAGCTGCACGGGCTTGCCGCCCATTTTCTTGGCCAGCTTGTCGTACTTTTCAGCGGCTATCTCGAGCATCGGGCGTGACGAGTCCAGCAACGTCAGGCTTCTCAGCTGGGTCGGGTAGAGCCACCGTAGATTTCTTCCCGTTCCACAGGCCACTTCGAGCGCGTCGCCGCGGATCTCTTTACCGACTCGGCGCCGCATCCACCAAACGTATGACGAGATCTCCTCGAAGTTGATTTTCGAGTCGTACTCTTTAGCGAGCTTGTCGTAAACTTCGGTGGTATCATGGGCCGGCACGACGCCCGCCTTCGCCACGTCTTGCCGCGTAGGGCCGCCGTTGATCGGCCTGTACGGGTTCGCCTCTCCCGTGGCTCTGTACCTTGTATCCTGCAGGTATCGGTAGCCAGCCCATGCCGTCACAGAATAGAGGACGAATCCGAGCCCCAGTGCAGTCCGGCGCTTCCACGGCGTGTTGTTGATGTCTGCACCAATCCGCGCGAACTTATTCCAGACCATTGTGTGGTAAGGACGAGCTCATTCCGCATCTGTCTGTATGATGCTTGAACTGCGTTACGTTAAAGAGAGTGAGTTTGTTAAGTTATTTGGTGCCACTACGGCTGCTTTGCGAGCCGTCGTATGTGAGAATTTCTGTACTTGTAAATAAAGGAGTACGTACTACAGGTGGCTCAACATTCAGCATATAGAAAATCTAGAGCTCGGAAACGGTTTAGAGCAATTGAGAGCGACGCCGCCTCGCATATCCGGGCGAACCAGCCTCCGGTCATCTTCGCGCAGCGCGGGTACAGCGGCTCAAGGGGGCAAGGGGGGAGCCGAAAAAAGCACTGGAAAACTCTGCCTGTAATGAGTGACGAGCAGCCCAATAGCCCACCGAGGGAATCGGAACCGTCGTTTGTTGAGGACCGCAGTGCAGATGTAATTAATTTGCCGGACGCCGAGCCCGAGGCGCCGAAGCAGGACGTGTCGAAGCGCCTGTTTGTGCGTCCCATCAACCACGACACGTCCATGGAGGAGGTCGAGAAGCTCTTCACCGAGATCGGGCCGGTCACGGATATTAGCTTGAAGCCCGGCTACGGCTTCATCGAGTACGAGTCGTTGAAGGACGCGGACAAGGCCGTCGAGACGTACAATGGAAACACATCTCTCGGCTACGAGATCATGGTCGAGCGCGCAATGGCCCGCAACCAGGACCGCGAGCGCCCCCAGCGCCCGATGGCGCAGCACCGTCTTCTGATCTCGGGCTACCAGGACGAATTTGCCTGGCAGGACCTGAAGGACCTCAGCAGAGAACACGGCGTCGAGGCTGTTTTCACGAAAGTCGACCACGGAAACGTCGGCGTGATTGACGTCGTGACCGAAGACGAGAGCAACAAGCTCAAGGAGATCACCGAGTGGAAAGGTGTGAAAGTCGAGGTCAGCGAGGATCCTCGCGGGCCTGCTCCTCCGCCGCGCAGTGGGGGCCGCGGAGGCCGCAGAGGAGGCCGCGGCGGCCGCGGCGGCCCGCGCTTCGGTGGTTACCGCGGCGACCGCAGGTTCGGTGATCGTTTCGGCGGCCGCGACGGCGACAGGCGGTTTGGCGGCCGTGACGGCGGCCGCGATGGTGGCCGCGACCGCGGCGACCGTCGGAGAGAGGAGCCCAACTGGTGATAAACGGTGCTGAGACCTTGGTTTGTTTGTATAATAAACTTATATATGTTACTTTGACCTCGTTGTGGAGGCCGGCGGATGGGCCGGATGTAGGAGGATAAGATTATGGAGACTGCTGTAGATTAGCCGGCTCTTTTATTGGACTTTCAGAAGCTAATTTTCACTCTTTGTTTCGGAGATATGCCAAAAAAAAAAATAGCGGTCTCGGTGAGGATCGAACTCACAACCTCTCGATTGCCCAATGATAACAGTCGAACGCGCTAACCAATTGCGCCACGAAACCAACGTTATGACTACCGCTAGGCCTGGTTCTATCTCTGAGAACACTAGTCAAATGGAAATTAGCCAGGCCGAGCTTGATAGTAACCACTGCAGACATCATATTTGTATGCACGCCGAGTGGCCCTTTTTCAAGCTCAATTCCCGAGTTTGATTTTCCCGCCAAGCCTGATATGCTTGCTCCCTGATACGTCTACAGTTTGGCCCGTCGTTGGTAGGCCGCTCGCGAGTATTTCCTGATTAGTATCGAGCCCCTTCCCACCTCTCTATTTCGTTATCGCCACACGTAATTAGGTTCATTTCGTTTAGACTGGAAGACATTTACACATTGAAAGAAACCATATGTGCCCTTCTAGCGAACGATTCCGCCGTGCCCAGCGAACGACTGACGATTTCGAGGTCGTCACCCGGCGTTTCGGGGGTAACCGCTACGATCCCGATGCGACTCCGGACGATTATGCGACGAGCTACATGGAATTCACGGACACGGCGCCCACCATTTTCCACGCCGTTGATTTCCTCGCGCGCGAGCTCGAGGACAAAGGTTTCGTGTACTTGAGCGAGCGCGACTCGTGGTCCGAGCAGCTCGCGAGCAACACGCGCTTCTACACGGTGCGCAACGGCACGTCGATCATCGCGTTCGTGAAGGGCAAGCAGTGGCGCGCCGGCCAGGGTGCTGCCGTGTCGGGAACGCACATCGACTCGCTAACGGTTGTTCTGAAGCCGGTCAGTATCAAGAAGTCTGTGGACAACTTCGAGCTCATTGGCGTCGCGCCGTACTCGGGCGGCCTCAACGAGACGTGGTGGGACCGCGACCTCGGCATCGGCGGCCGCCTCGTCCTGCGCGACGCAAAGACCGGCGGCATCCACACGAAGCTTGTGCGCATCCCGCACCCCATTGCGCGCATTGCGACGCTTGCGCCGCACTTCGGCGCGCCGTCGAACCCGCCGTTCAACCCGGAGACACAAAAGGTGCCCTTCATCGGTCTCGCCGGGGACCCTGTGGAGCCCACGGAAAAGGAGCGCAGGTCGCCGGCAGTCGGCCGCCACTCGCTGCGTTTGCTGCGCGCTCTGGCGAAGGAGGCCGGCGTCGAGGTCGCCGACATCGTCGAGGTCGAGCTGCACCTGTTCGACACGCACCCTGCGACGCTCGCCGGCATCGACCGCGAGTTTCTGTTCGCGCCGCGCATCGACGACAAGGCCTGCACGTATGCGGCCTTCCACGGCCTGATCGAGTCTGCAGACGCGCTTGATGAGAGCAGCAACTTGGCGATCGCCGCCGCCTACGACTACGAGGAGGTCGGCAGTCTGGCGAGCACCGGCGCGCGCGGGAACCTGCTGGAAGCGACTGTCGAGCGCATTCTCGGCGACAACTCGGGCGACGCGACGAAGGCGAAGTTCTACGCGAACTCGTTCTTCCTCAGCGCGGACGTGACGCACGCCGTGAACCCGAACTTCGACAACATCTACCTCGAGCACCACAAGCCGCTGCTGAACAAGGGCTTGACGATCACGCGCGACCCGAACGGGAACATGATCTCGGACGCCGTGAGCACGGCGTTCATCAACGAGGTCGCGAAGCGCACGGGCAACACGGTGCAGCAGTTCCAGATCCGGAACGACTCGCGCAGTGGAGGCACGATCGGCCCGGCGCTCGCGTCGAAGACGGGGCTGCGCGGTGTCGATATCGGCATTGCCCAGCTCTCCATGCACTCTGTGCGCGCTGCCATCGGCTCCAAGGACATTTGGCTCGGTGTGCGCTTCTTCAAGTCGTTCAACATCGCTTGGAAGGAGGTCGACACGGAGTTCCGCTTGGGGCAGCTATAAACAATTATGAGCATTTGTTGGTGCTGTACTATTAAAAGTGATAATTTGGGTCGATAGCCGTTTATAGAACAAATTAATAAGTTTTAATTGCCGATGGTCTCATTGCCCGAGACTATCTGGGGTTAGGTGTACTTTGAAAGATACTTTTCATATTGGCGATTTTGCCACCTTGATTCCGGCTGGAATGAGCACGATCTTATCTGCAGACGACTTAAATGATTTCATTGCCCCTGGAGTTGCCTGCATAAAGCCCGTGGAGATCGAGAAGACTCGAGACAGCGCGGAAATTGCCATTGGCGCGGACGGGCTGCCCCAGGAAGGCGGCCAGAGCCTGCAGCCAGCGCAGATCTCGCTTCAAGACTGCTTGGCGTGCAGCGGCTGCATCACTAGCTCCGAGGCCATGCTTGTAGAACTGCAAAGTCCTAAAGAGATGCTAAGCCAGCTCGAGGCTCATAAGCAGAACAAGGTTTTTGTCGTGTCTGTTTGCCATCAAACAAGAGTTTCCTTGGCCAAGGCCTTCGGCCTCAGCATCGCATCAGTTGACATGAAACTCAACTCTCTTTTCGTCTCCAAATTGGGCTTCCAGTGCGTGTTTGGCACCGAAATTGGCCGCGTTCTCGCCCTCGAGGAAACATGGAAGGAGGTCGTTTCGCAGGCAAAGCAGCCTATTCTGAGCAGCATATGTCCGGGATGGACACTTTACGCGGAAAAGACACACCCTGAAGTGCTGCCGTACTTATCCACGGTCAAATCGCCGCAGCAGCTGACGGGCCGGCTCGTCAAATCGCTGATCTCGGCCCACCAGCATGTGCGGCCTCAGGACATCTACCACGTGAGTTTGATGCCGTGTTTCGACAAAAAGCTGGAGTCGTCGAGGCCGGACTTCGAGTTCGACGGGGGCGGCCGTGAGGTTGATTTGGTGATCACGGCTAGAGAGCTCGTGGACATGATGCAGAATACTTTGGCCATTCCCTTCGAGGGCCTTGCCGAGCTTCCGTTTTCGCCGGACGCCTACCCGCCGAACTGGCCCGTTGAAGATCAGTTTAAGTCGAACCTTGGTTCGAGCTCGGGTGGGTATCTCGACTTCGTGCTACGTAAGGCGGCGATGCACGCTGGCGAGGGAACGGAAATCCTGCACGCCGTTGGGAAGAACCGCGACTATATTGACTATTCCGTGGTCCACAACGGGCAGACTGTGTTCCGAGGAGCACAAGTTTATGGGTTCCGGAATATCCAGAACTTGGTGAGGAAGATCAAGATGAACTCGAAAGGCGCGAAGGTTCGCTCGAAAAAAGGCAGCGATATAATGGAGTTGGGCTATGTCGAGCTCATGGCCTGTCCCGGTGGGTGCGTGAACGGTGGCGGGCAAATTGGCACCACCGAGAACGTGCCGGCTCAAGTTTGGACGCAAGAAATGGATATGCTGTACAGCACGATCCCGCAGCTCGATCTATCCCCGGGATTGGTTGCGCAGTACGGAGACACTCTCGAGGGCGAGAACTGGTTGAGGGCGGATCACAAGCCTATCGAGCGGGACACATCGCTGCCGGCTGCCCTCACTGTGGGAACACAGTGGTAAAATTATTTATTGTGAATTGTTAGAGTTTCGAATCCACCCTAGAATGTCCTGAGCATCGTAGTGTGATCCTTGATGTTACTCCTGCTGCTGTCATGAGCACTATGTGTTAATCTAGGCGGTGAGGCTTCGTATACCAGTTGTGATACTAGTAACTAACTCACTTACTCCTATCTCTACATAATGTCTTATATAGCCATCTCCGCGTAACTCAGGAGCTTCTTTTGTAGCTCCTGGTATCCGACATGAATTATAGATTGTGCATTATAGATTAATGCATAGAAACAGACAAGCCTCAGACTCTTTCGCTAATTGCTTCCGAAACTTACCTCTCTCTGCACCAGGACTCCGCGTTATCGACCCTCTCTATGTTCTGCGTTCGGGATCTGTGTTAGGGATGCTAAGTTGATGTCGCAAGGGTGAGGGAACGTGGGCTCAGTCATTAGATTACGATCAGTACGTCGTGTTGATATTTCCACCGATGTACAATTTGGTGTTACTCCGGCACGGTGAGACAGAATGGAACCAGCTCAGCCGGTTTTGTGGCTGGGTGGACGTAAAACTCAGCGAGAAGGGCAAGACAGAGGCAGCTCATGCGGGCGAGCTTTTGAAGAAACATGATTATTTGCCCCGTAAGGCGTACTCCTCGATGCTGACCCGCGCAATCCAGTCTGTGAACCTTGCGCTCGAGAACTGCGACCGTGCGTGGGTCGAAGTCACCCACACTTACCGAATGAACGAGCGCCATTACGGCGCATTGCAAGGCCGTCCAAAGAAGGAGATCGAGGTGCATTATGGCCACGACCAGTACATGCAATTCAGAAGGTCTCTAGACGTCGGGCCGCCGGCAATTGATCCGAAGGATGAGTTCAGTCAAGTCGACGATCCGCGGTACGCTTTTCTAAGAGGCAGCGTGCCCCTGACGGAGAATCTGCACCAGATGGCGGACCGGATCAAGCCGGAGTGGGAAGACTGTATTTCGAATGATCTACGCCGGTTCGGCACTGTGCTCGTCGTCGGCCATGGAAACTCCTTAAGAGGGCTGATCCGCATCGTTCGGAAAGTGTCGAACGACGAGATCAAGAAGCTCGACCTGGTCACGGGCGTTCCCTTTGTTATCAAGCTTGACAAGGACTTGAACGTGATCGACCCCGAAAACTGGTGCGAGTATCTCGACTAAAATAAATAACACTTAAATATGGGGTGAGCAAAGCATGCACGGGGACCGCGAAGGCTTTACTCCATTTTAGAGTCCAGCGAGTTGTAAAGAAGGAACTTCATGATCAAATCCACATGGGTCAGCACCATGCGCCGGCAGCAGTAGCGCTTGAGCCCGAGCCGGTCGAGAGCGTCACCCTCAGGGACGTTCTCGTCCTGGAGCAAAGAGAGGTACGGCTCCCACTTGTCTCCCACGACCTTTCCGCACGAGAAGCAGCGTACGGGGATGATCATCTGAGAAAAAGTATTTTTACTGCTTAGTGTAGGGTTGGGCTCTAATGGCGAAATATCATATTCCGGTTCGAGATCGCGAACTTCATGACGCCATTGGCCTTGTAGAGCGATCCCAAAATTCTTGCAGTGTATTTACTTAGCGGCCTCGGTTTGAACTACTTCTCTGCGTGGCGCTGCAGCCTCGTCTATATAGTCCGTACCCACTGACCTTAACTTATGACGCATCGGCGACTAAACGAAAAATTCAAGCACCATGGCCTTTGAGAAAATACTCGTTATCAAGCTAGGAACCTCGAGTCTCTTTAATGAGACCACCATGGACACGCGGCTCTCGAGCATGTCACAGCTCGTGGAAATGGCCGTGAAGTTGAGAAGAGAGCACGGCTATGCCGTTTGTTTTGTAAGCTCTGGTGGAATTGCTGCGGGACTGCAACGAATGAATCTGAAAAAACGCCCGCGGTCGGTTGCAAGTGTACAGGCTATGGCGGCCATAGGCCAGTGCAAACTGATGGCCATTTGGGATCAGCTCTTCAGCCACTTCGACCAGCCGGTCGCGCAGGTGCTGCTCACTCGCACGGATATAGCCGACCGCATGCAGTACCGCAACGCACGGTCGGCCATCCGCACTCTTCTGGAACAAGATGTCGTGCCGATTGTAAACGAAAACGATACGTTGACGTCGAGAGAAGCGCGGTTTGGCGACAACGATACGCTGTCGGCTATAGTAGCAGCCATGATTGGCGCGAGCCACCTGTTTTTGCTGACCGATGTCTCCTCCTTATACACTTCGAATCCACGGCTCGACCCGGCGGCCGAGCCCATCAAGCTAGTCACCGATGTGCGATCAATCATGAAATCTGTGGACACCGCGGGCGGTGGGTCTGGCGTCGGCACTGGTGGAATGACCACGAAATTGATCGCGGCTAATCTGGCCACGAGCGCGGGAGTGGCTATGTACATCACGAGCAGTAGCACGCCCGAAGTCGTGTTTGGCGCCGTGATGGACGAAGAAAAGGGGATACCCCCCGAGGAGAGCGCGTTCTTGTACACGAAGTTTGCGCCGGCGCAGAAAAATTTGGTCAGGGATCGCGCCTTCTGGCTCCTACACTCGCTGAAGGCGAGCGGGAGTATTATTGTCGACCGCGGCGCGAGACACGCCCTGACGCGGCGGGACCGAGCCGGCCTGCTTCCGGTGGGGATGATCGGTGTCCAGGGGCATTTCCACGCAGAAGAGTGTGTCGACATTGTCTGCGAAGATGTCGTTATTGGCCGGTGTTTGGTGAACTACTCGTCGATCGAGTTGTCAAGAATCAAGGGCCACCAAAGCAACGAAATTGAAGCGATTCTTGGCTACGCCGATTCGGAGTACGTCGCGTTCCGTGATAATCTCGCTATCTACCCAGACAGCAAGCCGGTTTCCCCGCACTAATCCTTCTCAAATAATTTCGTATGTGTAAGCTACTTAGTTGATGTCGAAGAGCGGCTTCATTTTCTTGATGAGCAACCAGTCCTCACGGAGAACCTGGTCTCTGAACGCCGGGTCCTTGAGCGTGTCGATGCTCTTTCTGCTGAGCAGTGAGTAGATTTTATCAGATTCGCTGATCTGACGGCCCCAAGTCGGCATGTTCGTCATATTACCAGAGTCCAACCTAACAGCAATGCCGCCCTTGGCCTGGCCTTTACGAACGACGTCCTTAGACTTGTGCTCGACCTCCATACTCTGGATGCGGCCTAAAGGATACTGCAGCTTCATGCCAGTTGTGGGGTCTGCCTTGACGATGGCTAAGGGAGCACCGATGCGCAGACTGCCCTCGGCGATCTCAACACCAATGATCATCGGATTACGCTTGTTGATCACCTGGACGATGTTAAGCACGGCTGGATACACAACATCCTTGACCTTCTCACGACGGCGCTTCTCGAGCATCTCGGCCTGGTACCGCTGGAAGTCGTCGAACAAATGATAGATGATGTCGGCCGTGAAGATCTTGATCCCCTGCTCGTTCGCATACTGCTCCGCCTCCTTGTCGACCTTGACGTCGAAGCAGAGCATCAACGCGTACTCCGGCTTCCGCTCGAGCATCGTCGTCGTGCGCATGACGTCGCGTTTGTACACCGGTCCCAATCCGATGCTCATCACGGGAATCTTCATATCCTTGAGGAA
This sequence comes from Starmerella roubikii, assembly GCA_030584945.1. Lineage (NCBI taxonomy): Eukaryota > Fungi > Ascomycota > Dipodascomycetes > Dipodascales > Trichomonascaceae > Starmerella > Starmerella roubikii. The sequence goes on along the minus strand of JAJMCC010000005.1, from coordinate 15,914 downwards.
ATCTAAAAGAGCCTCCAAGGATCCCAGCGTCGATGCCTGAACACAGACACCCTCGCCGCTCTTGTCGACAGAGTCGAGCAACCCAGACATGTCTTCCATGACGTCGTCCATGAGCTCCTCCTCATCATCGCCTTCGTCAACGCGCAACAAACGAGAGCCAGCGACAGCATGGTCCAGATCATTGGCGCTGATCTTGATACCCAGCGCAGCCTTGACCTCCTTGTGGTGAATGTAGGCGCTCTTGATCCGCAGCTCCCTAGCCGGCTGTGGCGTGAGCAAAGCTCGGACGTTCGTGGCAATCGGCCCAGCTGATCCGCACAGCACGATGCGATCGCCCTCCCGCAGGACACCGTTGCTCAGAACGACATCGATCGTCGTACCCAGACCTTCGACGACCTTGACTTCCAGAATCGTAGCCTCGAGCTCGCTCAGATACATGAGCTGCTTCGACATGCGCGATGTAGTCAGCTCGAGCAACAGGTAGAGCAGGTCGGGCACGCCCTCACCAGACACGGCCGAGGTCGGCACAATCGAAACGTACCGGCCCATGTTCGAGTTCTTGTAGTAGACTTCGGAGTTGAAACCTTGCTCGCTGAGCAACAGCTTCGTATACTGGAGCTTGTCCTCGAACTGGGCCTTTACAGAGTCTGCCTGCTTCGCCAAAGCGTCACGGAAGTTCAGGTTCGGCGTCGACTCCCAGCCGTAGAGACGGTCGACTTTATTAAGCGCAACAACAAACGGCGTCTTCCTATCCTTTAGCAACCGGATGGATTCAAGAGTCTGCGGCTCCAAACCGTGCGTGATATCAATAACAAGAATGGCAATGTTACAGAGCGACGAGCCACGGCTGCGCAAATTCGAGAAGGATTCGTGTCCTGGTGTATCGATGATAAGCAGGCCAGGGACGTTGAATTGGGGCTTCACATAGGCCTTCATTGTCTCCGTTTTCTTCTCGATCATGTCGATAGGGAAGTAAGTGGCGCCGATCTGCTGGGTGATACCACCAGCCTCGCCCTCTTGAACGTGCGTCTTACGCATGTTATCCAACAGCTTCGTTTTGCCCGTATCGACGTGTCCCAAGATCGCGCAGATCGGCGAGCGCAGATCCTTCTGGTTCGCCTGAGCCATGGCGTGAGCATGACGCTCTTCACGCTTCGCGTCGATCTCCTGGCGCTTTTTGTTGTCGAGCTTCTGAATCTTGTTGAGGTCGCCCTCGGCCTTCTCACCAATCTTCGACGGCTCCTCCAAGTTGAGTGCCTTGACCGCCTGTGCAGGAGCCTCAGCTTTCTCCTTGTCTTCGTCCTTCTCGTCTTCGGAAGACTCGAGCCCGGCCTCCCAGTCACTGAGAAGTGCCTCCTCTTCAGAATCGTCCTTAGTCTCCTCCTTCTTAGGCTCCTCCTTAGGCTCTTCCTTCTTAGGCTCCTCCTTCTTAGGCTCTTCCTTCTTTACCTCTTCCTTGATTTCCTTCTTCTTCGGCTCCTCTTTCGGCTTCGGCTCAGGCGTGCTCTCCGGCTTCCGACCAAGACCGACAACCTGCACACCAGAGGCCAGCAATTGCTCACGGCGACGCGCCAGTTGAGCCTGCTGCTCCTTCTGTTTCTTCGTCAGGTATTTACCCTGTCGCTTGAGCTCTTCATCCTTCGCCTTCTTCTTTTCACGCTTGATCCGGCGAGCCTCTTCCTCACGCGCCTCTTCTTCGCGCAAGCGGCGTTCTTCCTCCTCAGCAGCCGCCTTCTCTGCCGCAGCCGCCGCAGCCGCCGCTTCCTCAGCCGCGGCCTTAGCGGCCATCTGCTTCTGCAGAGCCGCCAATGCAGGGTTCAGCTTCTTCTTACCCTTAGCGGCTTTACCACCCTTTGCAGCAGCCGGCGCCGCAACAGGGGCAGGTGCGGGCGAGGCCTCCTTTTCAGCGTCGTCTGAGTCCTCAACAGGCTCGGAGGTTTGCTTCTTCTGAGGCTGCGGAGCAGATGCAGCCTTGCGGGCAGCCTGTGCCTTCTTTTTGGCCTTTTCCCTCTCCTTCTTTTCTCGTTCTTTCTCCTTCTTCGTCTTCACCTGCGGACCAGCTGCAGCAGCCTCTTCGGCCTTTCTTCGCTCCTCTTCCTCCTGCTTCTGGTCCTTCTTCTTCTTGCTGCGTTTCAGCGTGTCCAGCAGGCCATTGCCCCACTCGTCGTCCATGTTCGCCTCCTGCGGGGCTTGCGGGCTCACGTCTTCCAGATCAGAATCGGCATCGGCATCAGCGGGTTCCGCGGCCAGTTCCGGATCCTCGTCCCAGAAATCACCGCCCGCCTTCGACTTGCTTTTTTTACCCATTTTTCAATACTAGTGAATGAGTTTTTCGCGTAGGGTAGATGAAATTGAAAAATCACAGACGCAGATTCGCGCGACCCCACAAAAAATGGCTTTGCCACTGAATACGCAGATTTCTCTAAACTGCTCCGTAATTTAGTCGTTGAGGCATATTTTGGTCTATAATCTGTAGCTGGACTATTTATTACCTCCTTTCCGCGCCTGTTTTCTACTCACACGTGAGGTCCCTTGGTTCGTCACGTGCAGCTAAGAGAGGTTTGAAAAATCCACACTTCGCTAGATTAAAACTTCAATAGATTCGCAAAGGCTCTCAATATGGCGACCACAGCGGATAAGATCAAGGCGATCGAGACCGAGATGGCAAGGACGCAGAAAAATAAGGCGACGTCCTTCCATCTCGGCCAATTGAAGGCGAAACTCGCGCGTTTGAAACGAGAGCTGCTCACTCCGTCGAGCAGCGGCGGCGGCGGCGGTGCCGGTTTCGACGTTGCGCGAACCGGCGTTGCCTCTGTTGGTTTTATCGGTTTCCCGTCTGTTGGAAAATCGACTTTGCTCTCTGAGCTGACCGGGACGCAGAGCGAAGCGGCCGCGTACGAGTTCACGACGCTGACGACTGTTCCAGGAATTATCCGGTACCGAGGTGCAAAAATCCAGATGCTTGACTTGCCCGGAATCATTGAAGGTGCGAAGGACAATCGCGGCCGTGGCCGGCAAGTCATTGCTGTGGGCCGCACTTGTAATCTGCTGTTCATTGTGTTGGACGTGAACAAGCCCCTGCACCATAAACAGGTTATTGAGCGCGAGCTTGAAGGATTCGGCCTGCGCGTCAACAGAGAGCGGCCCAACATCGTGTTCCGTAAGAAAGAGCGCGGCGGCATTGCGATCACGTCCACAGTCCCGTTGACAAAGGTTGACCACGACGAGGTGCGGGCGGTTATGAACGAGTACCGTATAACGAGTGCCGAGATCGCGTTCAGATGCGACGCGTCTATTGACGACGTCATTGATATTCTTGAGGAAAACAACCGGTTCTATGTCCCTGTGATCTACGTCTTGAACAAGATCGACAGCATATCAATCGAGGAGCTCGATTTGTTGATGCAGATCCCCAATTGTGTGCCGATCTCGAGCGAGAATAAGTGGAACTTAGACGAGCTGCTCGAATGCATGTGGGATCGGCTCAATTTGGTGCGCGTGTACACAAAGCCGAAGGGCCGCGAGCCAGACTACGACGAGCCAGTCGTTTTGCGGCAGGGCCGTTCTACAATCGAGGATTTCTGCAACTCGATTCACAAGTCGCTGGTCGATGATTTCAAATATGCGGTCGTGTACGGTACAAGCGTTAAACACCAGCCGCAGAACGTCGGTTTATCGCATGTGTTAGAAGACGAGGACGTGGTCACTATTGTTAAAAAGTAACTTAGTTTTTTTTTAATTCTGCTAGTTCTGATTCGGCTTCGAGCTTTAGCGTTGACCTGTATGTACTCTCACCGCCGCTAGTGACCAGGGTACGTACTTAACTATGAGCACTACTGAAGCAGTGGCAGCTGCCTTGGAAGGCACCTACGTGCCTCCTGAGACCCCGTCTACTGCCGAGCAGATTGCTGCGGAGTATCTGACACCATCTAGAACGCTTTCATCGAAATGGGTCGACGTGCTGCAGCCCGAGGTGTCTCTTGACGTTGAAAAGCTTTCTTTGCACGTCAGCACGCCTCCCGAATATGATCCCAGAGTTCGCATTCATTTTACACGAAAGGGGCTGAATGGTGACATCTCGGCGTTACAGCTGAGGCCGAGCTACCCGTCACAGATAGGCAATATGGCGATGACTCGTAAAGTGAGCAAGAAGAAATCCAACATCAAGGGCAGTTCCGGCCAGATGCCATTCACCCCCGGCGGTCTCGATATCCAAGAGCAGAGCTCAGCTGCTGATTTGCATAGAAGCGAAACAGGACTGCTCGACACGGCCCCCGGTCTTTCGCGACCAATGCGATTCACAAGATCGGATGTCTCTTCGGCGGATGCTTTCGGCATTTCTGGTAATGATGAGAGCGAGTCGGAGGATGACGAGACAAGCGAAGAGGACGAAGATTTGGATAACCTTATTGGTGAAGACGTCGAGAGCGTTTCGGGGCTTGCTTCGTCGAAATTCGACTCGATCGACTCTCTTTTGCCGCCGACCTCGAGTTTTGTGCGGAGTATTCAGCAGCAGGTTGAGGAAATCCCGGTTGCCGAGAAAAAATGGGCGCATATGGTAGATATCAACAAGACCATGGCAAACTTCAGCGAGCTAGTGCCGAATCCAGCGAAAACGTGGCCCTTTGAATTGGACAACTTCCAGAAAGAGGCCGTGTATCATCTCGAGCAAGGCGACTCCGTGTTCATTGCTGCGCATACGTCTGCTGGTAAGACTGTAGTGGCCGAGTACGCCATGAGCATTGCCGCGCAGCACATGACGAAGTGCATCTACACATCGCCCATAAAGGCCCTAAGTAACCAGAAGTACCGCGACTTCAAGGAGGAGTACGGAGATGTCGGCATTTTGACGGGCGACGTCCAGCTCAATCCAGACGCGTCGACGCTCATCATGACGACAGAGATTCTACGCTCGATGCTCTACAATGGCGCCGACGTCATTCGAGACGTCGAGTTCATCATCTTCGATGAGGTCCACTACGTCAACGACAACGAGCGCGGCGTCGTTTGGGAAGAAGTCATTATCATGCTTCCAGACCACATCAAGCTCGTGATGCTGAGTGCGACTGTACCGAATACTTTTGAGTTCGCTAACTGGGTCGGGCGAACGAAGCAGAAGGACGTCTACGTGATCAGTACTCCGAAACGTCCTGTTCCGTTGAAGCACTATTTGTGGCTGAAAAACCAGATGCTAGAGGTCGTTGATGAGCATCGCCAGTTTCTCGGGGTTAATTACAACAAAGCTAAAGAACTTATTGCGCCAAAGCCGGCGCCAGGAGCCAGTGGCGCAGGGGGGAGAGGCGGCTCTGCCGCCGGGAGTCGAGGTGGCGCCAGGGGTGGCAGAGGCGGTGGTGCCGCCAGGGGTGGCAGAGGCGGTTCCCGTGGCGGCGGCAGTACTGCACAAGCGGCGCTACAGCGGCAAATGGGTCCGAAAACGGGTCGTTTCAACCAGTCGGCTTCTAACAAAAACGATATGCTCCATCTTATTGAGTTCCTGCGCTCGAAGACGCTTCTGCCTGGTGTGTTCTTCGTGTTTTCGCGCAAGATGGCCGAGCAGTATGCGCAGCAACTGGATTCTGTGCAACTGAATAATGCCAGAGAGAAATCTCAGGTCTACATGTTTTTCGATAAGGCCTGTATGCGACTGCGTAAAGAGGACCGCAACCTTCCTCAGATCGAGATGCTGCGGCAGCTTCTACAGCAAGGCATAGGTTTGCACCACAGTGGACTGCTGCCAATAATGAAGGAAGTGGTTGAGATCCTGTTCGCTAAAGGATTGGTTAAGCTCTTATTTGCAACCGAGACATTCGCCATGGGTCTGAATTTGCCAACCCGCACGGTTGTCTTCACGGCTGTTCGTAAATTTGACTCGAAGGTGATGCGCGACTTGACTCCAGGAGAGTATACGCAGATGGCCGGCCGTGCCGGCCGGCGTGGCCTCGACAGTGTTGGCACTGTGATCATAATGAACAACAGCAAAGATTCGGTCATACCTAAGGCGTCGGTCGAAAACATGGTCTTAGGAACACCTTTGAAGCTGTCGTCTCAGTTCCGGCTGACGTATAACATGATTTTGTCGCTGCTGCGTATTGAGGCGCTGAAAGTAGAGGACGTCATTCAACAATCCTTTTCGGAAAATGCGCAATTTGTGCTTCGACCCGAGAGAGAAAAACAGCTTTTGGCGATCACGAAAGCATGCAATCAGCTAGACGGGCATTTGCGCGAGCTAGTGCAGAAGAAGGGCCTATCTGCAGAGGCTTTGGAGCTTTGCCGCAACTACATGTCGCGTGCGAACGAACTTCGTGCGACGCAATTCGAACTCAACTGTTTCCTGGCAAGAATGTTTGGTGCATCCATCAAGCATCATTTCGTCTTGTGGCGTGATGATCTTGCCCTCCGTGAGGTGCAGCCAGACGCTCAAGCGAACAAACACAAACCTCGGAAATCAAAAAAGGCGAAAGGTACAAAAGCGGTTCTCCGCGTGGGTGTGATCGCCTACATGCCATTCTTCAGCCCTGGTGACACACCTAGCTTTGCTGTGAACTATCTTGGATTCATCGATGATGGCCTTTCGATGGTCCCGAGCCTAGGATCTCTATCCCCGAGCGCCATTGCTAGTTTCACCATCAAGCAGGCGACTTCTGCCCGCCGCACTGTGTCAATGCAAGAAGTCGAATTGATTTCGGACGCGACTTGCAAGAACGGCGATGTATATAAATACGCAAAGGAGAACATTCCGCTTCTCTTTAAGGGATTGCGGAGATCCGGAATCAATGCGTTGAATGGCCAAAAGCTCGCCTTGAAGTATGAGAAATTTTTCAAAGAGTTGCAACCTCTCGCCGAGGACGTGGTGAAGCTCGATCTCGATAGTGTTGACAAGGCAGATCTTTTTGGTTCACTCGATGCTCTTGTTACTCAAGAGAGGGTCGCGGACGTATTGAAGCAGTCAAAAGAGGCCTCAAACACGGCACTGCTCCCGGAGTACGAGCAGCGAGTGAATGTGCTTCGCCAAGCCAACTATCTTGACGAAGGGCTGAATGTTGCTCTCAAGGGCCGCGTGGCTTGTGAAATCAGTACTGGGTATGAGCTTTACCTCACAGAGCTGATCATGGACAACTTCCTGGGCTCCTACGAGCCCGAGGAGATTGTCGCCCTTTTGTCTGCTTTCGTGTTTGAGGGCGCACGAGGCGCTGAGGACCCTGAAACCGTCACGCCAAAACTTGACGAGGGGAAGCATCGTCTGCTCGAGCTTGTGGACTATGTTCAAAAACTTGCAATCGAGAACCAAGTTACTCTGACTCAAGACGAGGCTGAGTTCGGCGAGAAGAATCGGTTCGCGTTGATGCAAGTAGTTTATGAGTGGGCGCGTGGGATGACCTTCAGTGAGATCACGCAGCTAACTACAGTTCAAGAAGGCCTCATTGTAAGGGTGATCAACAGGCTCGACGAGATCTGCCGCAGCGTAATGAATGCTGCGCGGATCATCGGCGAAGTAGACCTTTACGATAAGCTCGCCATTGCCCAGGAACGTATTCGTCGCGACATTGTGTTCTGCTCCTCACTATATTTGTAAACTGGTTTTTCCGATGCCTAACCGATGTAATTAAAGTTTTATCGTTTGATCCACCCAGTTTGAAACGCAATCATTTCTTAACCACTTGGTGTTTCTTGTTTATGAGATGCAGACTAAAACGCTAGAGCTGTGCAGAGTCTCTCATTTATGTCAAACTTGCCTGAGGCACGCATTAAAGTATTTAAGCCGCGAAGAAAACGCTATCCGCCAGCCGATCATTCATCCAAAATGCTTTCACTGCTTTTTTTCGCACTGAAAGTTTCTGCTAGTCCCGCTGCAGCCGTGACTACGTCTCCCGAGGTGTATGATCCCATCGAAACACACTTGCAAGAGGAATGGTGGTGGTGGAAGAAGGGATGCGGTGGAGAAGGGGGCGGCTACAGCACTATAGGCGAGGAGTCCATCAGCTACAGTGAGACCGCGTACTCAACGTATTTCACCTCATACTTCACGGAGACGATTGAGACTGCCAGTATCTCGTACATCACGATTCCGGGCGAGGTGACGACCGTCTACCTCACAGCAACACCCGTGGTGAGCACTGTTACCACGGCTGGTGCGAGCACGACCACGATTACGAGCGTCGTGACGGGTCCGCGTACTGCGTACACAACGTCGTACTACGTGACAACCTTGTAAGAGCTATAGCCTTCTACTTAGTCACTCCGTGAGAGCTTATGTATTATTTATGCAGTTCATACCTAGTGCATAATTTATCACACTTGTTGGTGTGGCGGATGCATCCTAGGATGTCCCCAACGTCATAGTGTGATCCTTTGATAACACTCCTGCTGTCATCAGCACAGTTCTCATAATGTAGGCGGCGAAACGTCCAACCACAGGTATGCTCTAGTAGACTTATTTATTTGCTCCCATTTCTATATTGTGCGCGGTATAGTGTCTTGATGTTCCTGATTTACTCTCAGGAACGAACGCATAGGGTCTGAGTGTGACTGCGTGGAGTGGTTTGGGTATGACTGCATGGAGACAACGTGAACGCTATAAAGACAGGGGATCTCAGTGAGGAAAATCAAACAGGTGTCTCGACGTTTTCTACGATATGGCTATAGTCTATCCGCTCGTGGAATCGAAGAGCTACGAAGGAGCGTGCTACGGTAATTTCCTCTCTAAACGCGTAAGACACTGCGTGAGGCCTCTCGACCCGGAAGTTGCCTTTGAAGACACTCGTTCCCCCGTACCATCGGTGTCGTTGAAAACTCGAGTCGTTGGTAGAGACAGTCTTGTCAATATCCACCGAATCCCTGGGTCCGTTTTTGGAGATGACTCCCTTGATGCTTTACTTGTGCGCTCGCGGCTGTACCAAGGCATATCCCCAGGTGATTCCCTCGCAGAAGATATACTGAGCATTCATGTCTTCGATCCTGCAGAGCACAGAATGAAGCGAATCAGGCGCTGTACAGTAACCTGCCCGGGCCGGGGACGGATGGCAGATCTGAGTTTCTCTCCAATTGCTATCTGCAATATCCAGGGGATTCATTACGGCTCGGTTCTGTTCTGCAATGGCACAGATAACACGGTTTTCAAGTTCAATCATACGGGGGACGTAGAAACTGTCTCACTAAGCTTGAAATCTAATAAATTTCCAAAGAATCCATGTCACCCAACAGATCTAATTTGGGTGACCTCTAACTTGGCCGCAGTAGTGCATGAAAGCCATTGGACGCATGTCATGGAGTTCATTGAGTTTGGTGCTAATAGAAAAGAGAACCTCAAGCTATACTGGTCAGAGGAATTTGTGAAATTTGTTGGCGCTGGACCGACGCCAGGCACTGTGATTGTGTTATTCCTCGCAGTTTTGAGGATATACAAGCTCACCGAAAACGACGTGCAGATCGTGAAAGAGTTCGCATTGGACCACCCGCATAGATCCCACAGCTGGTATCCCCTCGACGTGTCGGACAGTAGCGGCAACTTCTATATCTCGGAGAAGCAAGACGTCCTCTTAGTTAGAGAGGAGCACGAACCAACATTGTTGAAGGTACATGACAGAATTCCAGGACGGTTGACGTCTCTGGGTTTTGGCATGTTTGCCATTGTCACTGATAGCAACGTTCTACACTTCTGTCAATTCCGGCTTAATCGGGATAGTACCAGCGTCGTTGTGGAAATGCTAGGCTCTCGCGAAACCCCTTCAGGTGACCGTACTTTGATAGCGCGAACAAAAGATTCAAACTTTGGCCAAAGGTTCTGGTGGAAGCAGCCTCGGTCCGGCACTATGATTGTTACTCAGGGGACAATTGACGTGCGCCGCGATGTGTGCCTTTCCGACTACAACGGCAACGTGTCTGACATTTGGGCCACCTCAACTACAGCAGATCAGCAGTGTTATATCTTGTCTACTGATGGCAAGTCTGTTCTCGCATCACTTGAAAACAGAGAACTCAGGGCAATTGAAACTCCTTCTTGGCAAGTACTAGACGAGGAGACGGTTCTTGCTAATACCGAAGTCCAAGTGACACGGACCCGAGTGGTCTGGCGCAATGGGACAGCAGTCACATTCGACGACAGAATCAATGTAGTCTCCTGCCAGGACCCATTGCTTGCACTTGCGACAAATGAGTGTGCATATGTTTATTTTAAAGGTGAGGAGGTCAAAACCATCAACGTGGAGAACACAATCATCAACATTAGTTGCAATGCTGTTGGTGTTGTTGCCGTTCTCGCTTTTGACAAGCTGATTGTCTATAATCATTCAACCAAGAGTATGGAAAAGCGTGCATTCGACGTCTTCTGCACAGCGGTGATTGTCACTGATTCCGGTGCTGTGCGTGTCGGCACTGGACGAGGCGAACTCCTGGGAGATACGGATCTTAAAATCTCGCGTTTCCCTATCCGAAAGATCTTCACCTGTGGCAGTGATCTCATTGTGACAGATACTTCAGCAAATGCGTATCTTGTGAGTAAAAAAGGCGAGATGACACGGCTCTCTTTGGGAATTACTCACCCGTTGCTGCCCCTCACGGGTGATGATCACCTTACCGTTTTTGAAGGTTTGGTTCAAGTTGTCCGATTCTCGACTTCAGCCCCACGATGCTATGAGAATTCCACAGTGTCCGCATTTCCTGGTGCCCCTGATTCGATTGATTACAGTTGTGGCTCTTTCTACGCTTTGTACTGGGCAAAGCGGGAGGTACATGTGGCTACACCTCAGGATTTTCCAAACACAGCCGTCCACCGATTTGCCGAGGTGGAAAGTATGACCGAAGAAGCCCATCATCAGTTTTTTCTTCTGGATTCCTCGCGAATTCTCGAGGTAATTGATAACCACCCAGGATATTCTGAGGATGAATATATTGATGATGTTCGAGTCATCGTGCGTCTTCATAAAGTGGAACCCCAACTAAATCGGTGCCTCTTGCTCCATGAGCAGGTGGTCTCGTTTCGTTGCGATTCTTGTGATGGACCTACTGTCTACATAGCTCGGTCGTTGCAGATGTTCTGTATAGACGCTGAGTACGTGGACGGCGTTTATGGAACAATTGTTTCGGATCAAGTCATCTTGCGTCGTTGGGATTCCGTCTCATTAAAGCTTGATTTCCGTGGCGACTTGATGTTAGACGAGACTTCTCAAGAGGTGATTTCCGTTGATTACGATGGACATGTGAGGTCGACTCCTATTGAGAACTGGTATCTCTCTCCAAGAGATTTTGATGGGGAATTAGAACTTCCTTCTGTACACAATTTAGGAAGTTTATTTGATTCCGAAGAGGAGTTTTGTTGGGGAGCTAGCCCATTGTCCCGTAAGCAAGTTTATGCGGCGACCATCAACCGCTATTGTGCGAAGAAACCAACCAGAGTCGTGGTCTTCTCCGTAGACGGTGTCGTTTCCATACTCGCGAATTTCGCCATTCCGGGTAGTAACATCACTCTGCTGCGATCCGATGACGTCTCATTGGATCAAAATGGAGATTTGACGCCCGATTTCTACGTCGGAACTCACGATGGTGCACTGTACTCCGTTTCTCTGCCACAAGACGCTCAACTCGTGAAATCTCTGGGCCGCATCCAGCTGAGCTTACGGCAGGACATGGGCTTTGACGAGAATTTGGAGGGATATCTTAATGGAAGTCTTCTGCAAGCAGCTGCTCAGCGTCAAGAATATAAGCATCTATTCGAGGAGAATGGTGTCTCAGCCGAGTCCTTCTCAGCAGGTCTACTTAAGTTAATAGGCTAGTAAAGTAAGTTAAATTTTGCCTGGTACCACGTGGTTTATTGAATCTCTTTAACCACAGAGTCTGTTTCGCGATGTATCACGGTGGACGGATACCTTTCTCATGAAGTATACATGCTAGACAGACTACTCTACCGATGAGCCTCTTTTCTCAACACGCGCTCAAATTATAGACCATCTCGCGACTCATACATACAAAATACACGCGTAACGGCAGTTCACTTAAAATCACCGCCGATGGTGATTTCTAAGCGGCGTCTCCACACTCCACAAATTTCAGTCCCAAGCTCGACCCTAGAGAGCCCGCCCATCAGGTGACTGTAGAAGGCCAATAGAATTACCAACATATGGCTTACAGGTTTACACCACCCTCTCATAGAATGCTTTGCAGAGCAGCACTAAGAGCAACTGCTGGCCGGCCCCTGGCTGCCAAGATCGTTCCGATGGTCCGCATGCAGAGCACGTATCCGGTTGGATCCGAGCAGGGCGTTCCGCCCGCCGGCTTCCGCATCCCGCCGCCAAAGTCGTGGGACGATCCCGCCGGCGAGGGCGCGCTCGGCAAGGCCATGAAGTGGTTCCTGCTCGCCGAGATGGCGCGCGGTATGTACACGGCCCTTGAGCAGTACTTCCGCGAGCCGTTCACCATGTACTTCCCTTACGAGCGCGGCCCGATTTCGCCGCGCTTCCGCGGCGAGCACGCGCTGCGGCGCTACCCGACGGGTGAGGAGCGCTGCATTGCCTGCAAACTCTGCGAGGCCGTGTGCCCCGCGCAGGCCATCACGATCGAGGCCGAGGAGCGTGTCGACGGCTCGAGACGAACGACTAAGTACGACATCGACATGACGAAATGCATCTACTGCGGCTACTGCCAGGAGTCGTGCCCCGTCGACGCGATTGTCGAGACACCGAACGTGGACTTTGCGACGATGGACCGCGAGGAGCTGCTGTATAATAAGGAGAAGCTGCTTGCGAACGGAGACAAGTGGGAGCAAGAGCTGCAGTACAATTTGGACGCCGACGCGAACTACCGGTAGTGTGTGCGGCTTGGATAATCATCAGATCTTCGAGGGAAGGCAAAATAAATTATTGCGTAGAATAGAATACGACATTTGACGAGGTTCGGTCACTGCGAGGCTCTTTGTAGGTCCCGTCGAGTTTCGCATTGTACAGCTTCTTTAAGGCGCGTGTCGCTCTAGCTCCGGTTTGCGAATGTCGGAAACTTTGTGTCGATTGTGCTTCGTGTATTTCAATGATATTTACTACATGTGAACTCGTAGTTAGTAGCGCGCTTATTACTACTCGCCAAACTATTCACTCCGAACCTCCCCAAGCTTCTATTGTTATCCTGGAAAAAGTTTACTGCGAGGCACACTGGACGCCCTCCGGCCGGCCGTCGTCATCGTCCATTTCGTCCTCGCCATCCGGGATGGCCGCCGAGTCCATGTCGACCATCTCGACCTCTTCGGCCGCGTCGGCCTCCATGGGCAGGTCTGCGGGTGGCAGAATGCTCCGCAGGATGGCAGACTGCTCCTCGTCGAAGCCCTTGTCCGGGAACTCAACGTCGAACACAACAATCATGTTGCCGTACGAGCCCATCCGCTGCACGGGCATGCCCTTGTTCGGGATGTATTTGACGTCGCCCGGCTTGATGATTTTGCCCGGCTCGATCGTGACGTGGTAGAACTCGCCGTCGAGCTGCTCGACCTGGAAGCTGCCGCCCGTCAGCGCCGTCACGAGATCGACCTTCACGCGCGTCAGCAGATCGTTGCCACGGCGCTCGAACCGGTCGTGCGGCTGCTCGTCGAGCACAAACACGACGTTGCCCGGAACAATGCCAGGGCCGCTGTCGCCCTCGTCCTCGAACGTGATGCGCTGGCCGTTCTTCATGCCGGGGTCGATATGCAGCTCCAAAATCTTGTTGACCTTCACGGTCTTCTGCCCCTTGCACTCCTTGCAGCGCGCGCTCTCGGGGATGATCTCGCCCTGGCCTTGGCACTCGTTGCACACCGTCTGGAACTGCTGGATCATCGGGCCCATCTGCCTCGACATGATCCGCGTGCCGCTGCCGTGGCACGCCGAACAGGTCTTGACCTGGCCCTCTTTGCCACCAAGGCCTTTACAGGTCGGGCACGTCACGACCTTCTTCAGCGCCATCTTGCTGCTCTTGCCCTTGTACAGGTCCTCGAGCGTCACGCGGACGGTGTGTGTGATGTCCGCGGACCGGCGCGGGCCGCGCGGGCGGCGCGGGCCGCCGCCGCCGAACATGCCGCCGCCGAAGAACTGCGCGAACAGGTCCTCGGCGCCGCCGCCGCCGCCCATGCCGCCGCCCGTGAGGCCGTCCATGCCGAACTGGTCATAGGTAGCGCGTTTCTCCTCATCGATTAGGATTTCGTAGGCCCCTGTGATCTCCTTGAACTTGTTGGCCGCCTCCTCGTTGTTCGGGTTCTTGTCCGGGTGAAATTTCAATGCGAGCTTACGGTACGATTTCTTGATTTCCGTAGAAGTGGCGGTCACGCTCACGCCCAATGCTTCGTAAAGAGCAGTTTCCACAGCCATTTTTCAATTCGTTTGCTACTGATTTTGGTTCTGCTTCTTTTGAGATATGGACTGGTTTGGATTTTGTGGATATTCTCCGTGACAGATTTTATTTAATGCCAAGGGCCGAGGGTACGCGTTATCGCTCTGGAAGCTTCGAGACTACTTTCTTCACCCCCGCCCTAATCCATGTCGACAACCACCGCGTCCGTCGATGCGGAGACCTCCGGCCAGCCGGCGTATGCGAAACCTTGAATAAATAATATACACTAGTGATCTTTGATTTTGACCTCCCACTCGTCGACCTTGTGCACCTTCACGACGCCGCCGGTGCCGGGCTTCGCGTACTGGAAGCCCTTGTACCAGTCGTAGCCCGTCGCGTACGCGAGCAGTGTGCCCTGCGGGTTGAAGCAGGTCCAATTGATGGGGTCGCTCAGCTGCTTTGAGAAGCTGATGCGCCGGCGGCTCGTTGTGTTCCAGATGTGGAACATCCCGTCGCTGCCGGCGGTCACGAGCGACTGCGTCTGCGGGTGGAACGTCATCGCGACCACGGGGAACACGTCCTCGACGGGCTTCGCCGTCGTGCCGACGGACTTGCGGTGGCACCGGAAATTGAAGTTCGAGTTCGAGCCTGACGGCTGCAGGTACTGGATCGCGCAGCGGCCCTCGATCGAGCCGAGCGCGTAGCCGATGCCGTTCGGCATGCAGGCAACCGCCTGCGTCTGGAACTTCAATGGGCTGTCCTGCGTCTTGTAGATGCTCTGCGGTGTCTCGAGATTGATGAGCACGGCCTGCTTGTTCGCGCACGACGCGACAAGCAGCTTTTGGGCACTGCACACGGCGTAGCCGCGCTCGGGCAGTTGCACGGTCGCTACGGGCTGGGGCGACGCCAGATTCCAGTACCGCAGCGTCTTGTCCAAGGAAACAGACGCGACCATCGGCTGACCGACGTCGACGACGCAGAGACCCATGACGGCCATGTCGTGCTGGCCGACGACGGCGGACTGGCCAGAGGCAACGTCGTAACTGCGCAGCACGTTGTCGCACCCGCCGCTCACGAGCTTCGATCCGTCCGGCAGCCAGCAAACGGCGAGCGCCGGCGCCTCGTGCTGGTACACAAACCGGCCTTGGCCTTCGCCTGTCGCGGGGTTGATCTCGTAGACCCTGACAGAGTTGTCCCAGGAGGCCACCGCAAGGAAATTCCCGTTCGGCGACCACGCCAGACAGCTCACCGTGTCCGAGGGGCCCTGCGGCAGCTCTCTATCGAGATTTGTGTTGATCTCATTTCGCGACATCGACATGCTCGGTTTTTCGACCTTGCCCTCGGGGTTCACGCTTCGACGCTGCTGAGCTGCTGGACGGCCACGGTCGCAGCCTTCTAATTCATCAATGCCTGGAGATAAAATAGCCTATATCATCCACGGAGGGGAGGCTGCTCCGTTCGTACACAATGCCTCCCACCTCGGAATTAACCGAGGTCCGGTGAAGATAAATCATCGCTGATTTATCTTTGGTGAGGAGCCCACCCGCCCTCCTCACCGCTCTCCACCGGAGATAAACCGGTGGAGAGCCCTCTCCCCCTCCCCGGCATTTGCCGAGGCCATCCAGGCGGGT